>WMKJ01000059.1:0-83105 GCA_009733715.1 Herpomyces periplanetae | reverse complement strand
GGCGGCCTAGATGCGGAATTGCGTGGATTGAAAGAATTACCCAAGGAATACATTAAAAAAAAAGATGAAGTTGCACGCACTAAAGAACATTTTGAAATGGAAGAAGAGCGACAACTCTGGCGACGCGAGAAAGGACGTCGGAGGGCTCAAAAAGCAAGATCAGCACCTGATAAACCGAAACCCTTATTATTGCCAGACTTTATATCATTGGCCAATTTGGCCAATTTATTGGGCGTGAACTACGAAAAGTTCATTCGCAAGGTGAAACAATTGGGATTTGAGAATGTGAATCATGATTATATACTGAATTCGGAAAACGCTGGACTTATTTCCATGGAATTTGGTCACGATCCAATAACTCAAAAACCGCAGAAAGACGGTGACTTGTACGCAAAACCAGTTGATGAAGAAGAAAAAAAACTGTGGCCACAACGACCACCCGTTGTAACACTAATGGGCCATGTCAACCATGGCAAAACCACATTGTTGGATAACTTACGTAGCACGTCAATTGCTGCAACTGAACATGGAGGGATAACCCAGCGGATTGGAGCGTTTGGCGTTTCACTTTCATCGGGAGATAGGATAACCTTCTTAGATACACCGGGTCATGCTGCCTTTACAACCATTCGACGTCGTGGTGCCAAGGTGACAGATATCGTAATTTTGGTTGTAGCAGCGGACGATGGTGTAATGCCACAGACCATTGAAGCTATTTCACATGCTAAAGCAGTAAAAGTGCCCATGATAGTAGCAATAAATAAGATAGACAAGGACGGGTTACGCTTGGATAAATTAAAGCAAGATCTAGCCACAAACGGTGTGGAAATTGAAGAATTTGGAGGTGATACACAGGTGGTTTTAATATCGGGAAAAACAGGACAAGGTATTAGTGATCTAGAAGAGGCCATTACTTCGTTGTCCGAAATACTGGAGCTTCGTGCACGAATTGACGGTCAAGTAGAAGGAATAATTATCGAATCGAGTAAATCCCGCCTAGGAAAGTTTGCCACAATACTTGTGCAATATGGAACGCTGAAAGTTGGGAGTATTATAGTCGCAGGAGTGTCCTGGGCACGCGTTCGCAGTTTGCGCAATGAAGCGGGAATGTTAGTACCATCTGTCGCTCCGGGTATGGCAGCACAGGTGGAAGGATGGAGGGGACAGCCTGAAGCAGGTGATATAGTATTAGAAGCGACAGATGAGTCGCGAGCTGGCGAAGTTGTTGAAATTCGAAAGGGAAAATTAAGCCTGGATAAATTTTCTAGTGAATTTGAAGGTATGAACGATACACGAAGAATCAGGCCGACAAGAAAGTTTGAACAAGCGTTAGCCCAGGGAAGATTTAAACATCATAAAAGTGATTCTACAGAGCCATCCATAGTTTATCAACGGGAAGATGACACGAAAAACGTATCTAGTTTCATAATAGTGGCGGACGTTGCAGGATCGGTAGAAGCATTGACCAATTTGGTAGTGGGAATTGGAAATAATGAAGTTAAAGCACGGATAATCAATTCTAAAGTCGGAGTACTCAGTGAGTTTGATATAGACTTTGCTACGTTATCCGAAGCTCATATTATCGCGTTTAACGTTGAAGTGGATCCAAAACTCATATCGATAGGACAAAAGAGAAGTTTAACAATAATTCAAGAATCGATAATATATAGAGTATCGGATCGCGTTAAAGAGATTATGAGCAAATTACTGCCACCCATAATAAAGCACGAAGTTACAGGAGAAGCAGAAGTTGCTGAAATATTTCCCATTAAACTTAAAACCAAAAAGATTGGTTATATTGCGGGATGCCGAGTAAAGAACGGTGTAATAACCAAATTTAGTAAAGCAAGAGTTATCCGGGCCGAATCCCCCATACACCAAGGAGAAATAGATTCTTTAAGAAGTTTTAAGAAAGATGTCAATGAAATACGCAAGGACTGTGAATGTGGTTTAAGTATAACCGCGTGGAACAATTTCAAAGTCGGTGATCGAATTCAATGCTTCCGCGAAATCGTTCAGCCGCGCCACCTGTAAAGTACAGCTTAGTAAGCCCTCCGAGTTGGGGGAGCGCAGCAGAGAGACGGCGAGTGAGTACAAGGGATTGATTGGGGAAGTTAAAGCTTAATATTCTTTAAAAGCCCTTTAAAAGGGAAATGGGATATCTCAACACTAGACCCTACATCAGTACATCCATTTACTACCCGTCTCCTACACCCTTCCTCCAATGTTCCGCCACACCAGTTCGGTGTGGCGCAGCACTTACTGGTGCGGAGGCGAAGGAGAGAGACGGAAAACGATGGTTGTGGGTTTAATGAATGTTTAAACATGGTTAAAATGATTTTTACTCGAGGTGTAGATTGTAGAATGGTTACTATTTTGTGACCAATATAAATTTGAGAGTTGGGTTGATGCCCGGACAAAGTTTAGTAATAAAGTATTAAACATTTGGTTCCCAAAATTAGCATTATGGTTTAGAAACTAAGATGGTTTGTAACGTCAACTTTTATCGATAGAACGCCTAGCATAAATTTAGTAACTAAACTAAACCCGTTCCTTCTTAACACCTTCGAACTAAATCCATCTTATCTTAACCTACCGTACAGTTCATGCATTCACTGAACCAATAATTACCTTCTATCACTTCTCTTCCCAACCGCACGTCCTAGCCCACCTTCCTCGCTTCCACCCTCTACCAAACCGACTCTTCTGATTATGTAAGACAAGAGGAATTAGAAATCAAACTCGCGAGCATCACCGACACAGACCGTCGTTCGATAGAATTTTGTTGATTAATTTAACGAGAAAATATTCTCGGGCGTTTTTGGGTAATTGTCATTGAAATATCAGGTTAATTTACATTTATCAGTCAGTTAGTAATGATAATTTTTATCTAAAGTGTCAACGGGTTTTTTCCGCGAGCGTGTTTGTCCCAAATAATTCGGCTCGCTGTACTTTATCCCATATCTCGTTAATTTTTCTTCCATCCTATTTTTCCCTTGTCTTTCCAGTTAACACTGCATTTTAAATGGAGAAAAGTCTTGGATATTCGGTGATTTAAGGGGAAATCTCTTTCTCCTTGTCATATTACCTTCAGATTGAACTTTCGCGCCTGGCACTGCTTAAAATCTGCTTATTTGGGCCGTCTTTAGCAATCTTCGTGTGTAGTTGAGAATTCAAATTTCCCTTACTTAAGTTATCTTCCCGCATATCATTAATTGCTTCGATCTGAGATTTCGCAACCATTGTGTGTATTATGAACGGCTTGGATTCATATTCACCTTCTCACGATGATGATAATCCCACCATCGACGGTAATACCACTTTTAATGTCATTAACGGTAACGTTGAAGATGAAGAAGACTATGAACCTTCGGATTCTTACGTTCTACCCGAAAACCTTTTTCCCGCGTCTATATCCAATGGTCATATTTATGACCATTTCTCAAATGATGATGGATTAGACACCGTGAAAAACGCGCAACCTGTCGTGTCAAAACCCTTCAAAACTCGTGCCGGCTTTGTTATGGACGATGATAGCGATGAAGATAATGGCACTCTTCCTGTTAAATGTGTTGCTCCCGAAACTTCCATTGTCCAACCTGATCCTGATATTCCACTCATTACTGTCAACGACGATACCCCTCAAGATTTTGCTTGTTCAGCCTCAAAAACTGTGATATCCCTTCCTGATACTGAGTCTGATGTGACTCTGTTACAATCGGAGTCTACCTTCAATGTTGATACTTTGCCGTCAAATACAACCTCTGAGTCCGGCACCAAATCCATCTCGGCAGAATCTGAGCCTGCTTCTACTTCTACACAAGAATCCAATACGCCAATCGTAGGAACTCACCCTTCCGTTTACGATTATGTTTCAGGTGTCCTACCAACGAGCTTACCTTCTGTATCTACTGAAGAGTCAAATTCCAACGAGGCGGTTAACAGTGTTCCTGAACCGTCGGTAGGCGAAAATCCACCTGAACATGTTACATCCTATACGGAAACCTCATTACCATCTATATCCGAATCGACCAACTTACCCAAAGCTCGCCTTCCTAATGATATCGTTGGCATTTTAGAAGATCGGATAGCTGATGATCCCCGGGGTGATGTAGACGCATGGCTTAACTTAGTTAACGAGTATCAGCGACGTAATAAGATTGATGAAGCCCGTAAAGTATATGAACGTTTTTTTAAAGTATTTCCTTCATCGGTAAGTAAATACCAGCTCAACTGTCTACGCGTTATTGATTTATTCGCTAACAATCCCCGTCCTACTAATTAAGGCATCAATGTGGGTTAATTATGTTAATATGGAACTTGGGGAGAATAATTTTGTTCAAGTGGAACAGATATTCGCACGATCATTGATAAATGTGCCCAACGTTGCCTTTTGGTCAACTTACTTAGACTACATTCGACGCCGAAATAATATAAATACAGATACAACCGGAACAGCTCGCCAAGTTATATCACAAGCTTACGAATTCGTATTAGAAAACGTCGGATGCGATCAAGAATCAGGACAATTATGGCTAGATTACATCCAATTTATCAGTACTGGACCTGGAAACTTGGGAAACAGTGGATGGCAGGATCAACAGAAAATGGATCTTTTGCGCAAGACATACCGTAGAGCGGTATGCATACCCACTGAAGCAATTTGCACATTATGGAAGGATTACGATAATTTTGAGATGGAATTGAACAAACTTACGGTATGTGCTTTTTAAACTATCGATAATTGAATGTTGGTGTTAACTCATCATTGGATAATGTAATATCGTAACTCAGGGTCGAAAATTCCTTCAAGAAAAATCAGCCACATATATGACCGCACGTAGCTGTAACATTGCGATGCAGAATGTTTTGAACGGGCTAATTCGGTCGACGATTCCAAAACTTCCTCCACTCAAAGGTTACGAAGGGTACACGGAATATATGGAGCAAGTGCAGTTATGGAAAAAATGGATCGAATGGGAAAAGAATGATCCATTAGTAGTTAAAGACGAAGACATACAGCGATATCGCAGTCGAGTGTTGTATGTATTTAAGCAAGCGTTAATGGCTTTGCGGTTTTGGCCGGAAATTTGGTACAATGCGGCAGAATTTTGCTTTGAAAATGATATGGAACTGGAAGGTCATAAATTTTTGGACGAGGGAATGGCAGCCAATCCGGAAAATTGTTTATTAGCGTTTAAAAAGGCCGAACAGGTGGAAATGTGGGCAACAGGAGATGATTCGGAAGAAAGTATGATTCGACGTGGTGAAATGATTCGTGAACCGTATGAAAAATGTTTGGATGCTTTATACGCGCTAATCAGCAAGCACAAGAAAAAGGAAAGTCAAGCGGTTATGCTACTCAAGGAAAATTTTGCAAAACAAGAGAGATTTGACTGTCAAACTAATGAAGACAGTGAGGATATGCCATCGGCAACTACTACTGGCTTTAGTCACGAAGCTGTATTAAAATCGTCGACCGTCGCTGTGCAAAAATTTTACAGCGAGCAAATTAGTATGGTATCGAAAACTTTGTCCCACGTTTGGATAGCACTGATGCGAGCAATGCGAAGGGTACAGGGTAAGGGAAAGGTGGGGGATAAGATTGGTGGATCTAGACAAGTGTTTACGGATGCGCGAAAACGGGGGCGATTGACTAGTGACGTTTACATTGCAAGCGCATTAATGGAATTCCACTGTTACAAGGACCCAGCGGCTACGAAGATTTTTGAACGTGGGATGAAATTATTTCCGGATGATGAAGAATTTTCCCTGGAATATTTGAAGCATTTGATTGCGATTAACGATACAACGAATGCACGTGCAGTATTTGAAACTACAGTGGCTCGACTTATTCAAAAACCAGAAGCGGTTGAAAAGTCCAAGGCAATATTTCAGTTTTTTCATGAGTACGAATCTAAATATGGGGAATTAAAACAGATATTTGGACTTGAGCAACGAATGAAAGATTTATTTCCTGATGACCCCCAACTACAACGGTTTAGCCGGAGATTTGACTCGGCCAAGTTTGATGTAACGCAGGTTCAGTTAATACTGTCACCTGCAACGCAGACACAACGTAAAAATTTATCACTGTTGGATACAACGAAGATTTACAGTCCGACAGATTCAGTTGAAAGTAAGTCATCACAACGTGGTCCAAACGTAATTAGTGGAAACCATCGAGTAGGAGAAAGTGGGAGTAGTGGAATCCAGAAGGATTATGGGATTAGTACATACTCTCCAAAACGGTTATACTCGGATGCGGATATTGATGATAATTCGGGGCAAATGCGTAAAATGGCTCGGCATGAACGGGGTGAATCACCCTTGAAGGGAGCAGCAGGTAGAAAAATGGAGTTACAGCGAAGAGCTATAGCGAGTTGTAGAGGAGAAAACAATTCAACAGGTGGATATCAAAGTGGAAATACGACATCATGGCGGTCGAATATAAGTGGAAGTGGGGGTACGGTAGGAAATATTGTGGAAACTTTACCAAGTCAGGTTATGTTTTTATTGGGAATTATACCTGGAGCGGAAAAGTATTTAGCAGCTCAGTCAGGGCCGAACGGATGGGCAGCTAGCTTTGATCCAAAAAAGATGTTGGAATTGTTGAAAAGTGTCGACTTGAATCGTGCAGACACTGAATATCGGAGAAGATAATCGAGACATGAATTTGGCAAATTTTAAGGCAAAAATTTTAATTGAATCAATCATCTGACGTATATATTGAACTATTAAGAAAATGATGTTCCTCCGGAAAGTGTCATAGTATAATTGGATGCATGCACCGGACACTATCCATCCCCCAAACGAGTGTAACGTATCAACCCTCCAACGGACGACAGTTTCGGCCAAAAGCGGAAGTTAGGGTTTCAGCCCTACGGGGAAACGGGATGGTTTCTGTCGTCTCGTCTCAGCTTCCGCTCTTTCTTGTTCTGATTCGTCTTATTTTCCTATTGGTTTAAACTTGGAATTTCAGTGGGGATCCCTGTCGCGTTCCTGAGTTATTAAGGGATATTCTGTAAAATGGGCCTAATCCAAGGTCGCCGGGTCGGATACTAGTCTGTGACGTCATCATACCGTTTTGGGTTGTTGGACAGTCCGTGCTGGGCTCTCCCTAATGAAGATTTGAATAATTGGGCTTATTTGATCTCTCTTTTCCACGACACTTTTGTACTCTGGAATTGATAGACTCAATACATCTTTCGATAGGGCTTAGCTAGCCTCGTTCATTATACTCAAAGCTGGCTTCAATCATACAAACAATCGCCACCATCCCTCTTCCATTTTTTACTCCATTCTACTCTTCATATTGGTCCAATATTACTATCCCGTCTCCAACCTCTTTACCCGCACGTACACATGTTATACAGGTCCCATACTCTACTCGGTTTTCATACATCCGCTTAGTTCTTACATATGTGTCCTATCGCCTCATTGATCAACTCCCACCAACCCATATCTAGTGCGAGTCATGTACTCACCTATACTCTCATACATACACGCTTGCCCATTAATGCTCCGGTTATTACGTGTCTCGCATTCTCGTCTTATACGTTCTTGATCTCATATTCAACTACCTTTTAAACTATCTGCAACACTCAATTCAGCACCATTATTCGTTTGTCACACGTGACACTTAGTCTCGTGAAGAATGACTAATTTCTCGTCTGTCGTTCCCACAACGTTGGGCGGATATTAACATCACGAAAGTCGAACTGATCTATAAGTTTAGAGAGATCGCATGCTCATATCTTGTATTGTCCCTGTTTGTATACTTCCTGATTTAAATTTATCCGTATTTGCATTTCGAAGAAATTAAACGTTCATCCTTTCTTAACCGTTTTCTGTGTTTGCTAACCATGATAGCTGAATATGAATTTGTTACTCCCCCAAACCTCGCCGATGTTAGTGATCGCACTTCAGCATCTCGGTCAAGCATCGTCGCATCAAGAGTTGAGAACATCGATCTAGGAGCCAGTGTTTATCGATCCTCTCAACAGGTTAGTCCATACGAGTTAGAATCATTTTAAACGTTCTTCGATTATTAACTGGGTTTAAATTCCTTGCTTGTTCGTGGCCGGTTATATCATTATCTTTTACGTTCACTTTGACTTGCTTTTTTACATATGTAGGATGATTCTTATTCCATTCCGCTTCGTCCAGTTGAATTTACCAAAATAGGCCGTCCCAGCGAAGTAACATTGAATGCGTACCCTGTTTTACAATTTCCCAAGAATAAAGTGTACCAGTATGACGTTCACATGGGTAATGGAGCTGAAAAACGGGGTTTAATGCAATTACTTTGGAACTGTCCCGAAATGCAAAAGTGGCGTAACAGTAATGGTAAATATTGGATTTGGGACGGCGCTGCCCTAGCCTGGGCACCAGTTCGCATTAATGATAAGCAATTTTCACTTGATACGGCCGAAATTCACGGTCAACCTGAACGAAAGGGTCGTGAAGTTAAACATGTTAGAATTCGATTTTCCAAAGTTCTCGATATAACATGCATTAACAGTTGGTTGAGCCGAACTTGTGATCTAGATGATACTGTTCTCGAGAGTTTTTGTTTCCTTGATCACCTACTTCGCGAGACACCATCTCGTAATCTTGTTAAATTCCGTCGATCATTTTTCCCCTCTCAAAGTGAACGTATGACAGATGACGATCCTAATCGTCATGATCTTGGGTCCGGAGTTCAAGCCGTCAAGGGAATCTTCCTAACTATTAAAGCTACCATCAACAATCTTTTAAAGCCCGTACTAACGGTTAACGTTGACGTTGCCAATACATGCTTTTGGGAAAATTTGGAATTGAAATATCTGTTACAAGATATGCTCTGTCACTCAAATAAAGATTTGGCTCACGTCCAACGGTTATTTCAAGACAGTCCTCGAGATCTAGCATCCTGGAAAAAATGCCATATGTACAATCAATTGAAGCGGCTGAAACGTGTTTCTGTCATAGCGAGGTATCGCGACCGAAGCTTTAGGTATGTGATCAATGACTGGCTTCCTGATGAACCAAGTCAAGTATTTTTTAAGACAAAGGATGGAAATAAAGTTTCCATAACGGATCACTTCCGTAAAAGGTGGAACTTTACCCCACTGCGTTGGTTGCCCGTTTTTCAAACGGCAAAAAACAGTTGTGTTCCCATTGATTCATGCTATATTGAGCCTAATCAACGCTATCGATTCAAGTTAACGGAGAAACAAACCAGCGAAATGATAAAGTTTGCCGTAGCACCCCCCAAAGAGCGTTTAGCTGCTATCCAAAGAGGTGTTGATTCACTGAACTGGAAAAATGATCAAATTCTTCACACTTATGGTATGAAAGTGTCACCAGCAGCTATCAAGGTGCCTGCTCGACTCCTAAATCCGCCGGAGATTTTGTTTGCTAAGGGTGGAAAAGTTAAGGCACATATGGCCAAAACAGGTCGCTGGAGAATTGACGGTCTGAAATTCCGAGAGAGTAATACACGTGTGATTCATTCGTACGGAGTTTGCGTGCTCCGATTTGACGATGGTAAAGGTCCTCAACCGAATCGTGAGGCTTGTGTTAACTTTTTCCGACGATTCCGAGAAATTTTTAAGGGCCACGGTGGTTTGATAGCACCAAATGCAATGAACGGTGATCCACCGTTTACACGAGCTACACCGGGTAACGGTCATAACGTTGTTCTTTGGACGTGGAACTCAACGGGAAGTCATTGGAATCGAAGACCGGATCTGCTATTTTTTATCGTTCCCAGCCGAGATAGTGAAACGTACAAGATGATTAAACGTTCATGTGAAATTCGCTATGGTGTATCCTCCCAAGTGCTCCAATGGGCCCACGTTCAGCGTTGTCATGACCAGTATATTTCAAATTTATGCATGAAAGTTAATGCAAAATTAGGTGGAGCCACTAGTTGTGCAATTGAGCCGGACGGGTATTTAATGAAACACGCGAGATTTGCGCCATATCGTACTCAGGGAAATAATGATACAACATTGATTATTGGTGCCGATGTGTCACATGGGCCACCAGGAAGTGAAGATGGATCTATGGCGGCAGTATCGTTCTCATGGGATCCACATTTCATGAGGTATGCAGCTTTCGTTAATGCAAACGGTGACCGACAAGAGATGATATCCACGGAAAATTGGAATGACTTTTTTGAAAGGGGGATTCAACGCGGTTGGATTCTTCGTAATAATGGAAATTTGCCCAAGAGAATTATATACTTCCGAGATGGGGTATCTGAGAGAGAGTATCCCCTTGTCCTATCCGACGAAGTGAGGGATATGAAGCTGGCACTTAAACGTATGAATAATAAAGTTAATATTCCATTCACTGTTATAGTTGCCACGAAGAATCATCATGTTAGATTTTTTCCCCGACAAAACAGTGATGGGGCCGATCGCAATGGTAACCCAATTCCAGGAACTTTAGTAGAATGTGGAGTCGCACATCCATTTGAACATGACTGGTACCTTTGTACACACGCAGCAATCAAAGGCACATCGAGACCAGTTCATTATCACGTTATTCTTAACGAAAATAATATATCCGGACAGGAAATGCAGCAGATGATATTCGAACATTGTTTCCAGTATATTCGAGCCACCACTCCAGTGTCTATGCACCCTGCAATATATTATGCTCATTTAGCTGCAAAACGAGCTGAAGCTCATCAAAATAAGCCAATTGTATCAACGGCTAAAAAGAATATCATGAAGGAAGTACGAGCCAAGTCGGCGATGTCAGCAGCGGGAGATGAACAATCAGAAGGACGGCAAGAGTCATCAGCAGAAACAAGTGGATCTCGAAGAGATTCCAAACCTCTGTTAGCCATGAACGAGCAGGAAAATTTTCATCAATCCATGTGGTTTATCTGATACTGCATTTTGAAGATAAAAAAGTTGATAAAAGAAGTAAAGGTAGAATCACTACTCCCCAATTACTTGAAGAATATTTTAGGCATATCCAGTGGGTAGAATGTTTTTTTTGTTCATTGGATTTTCAAACACATTAAGCGAGTTTATCGCGAATATTTAAGTAAAAATGATCGAGTAAATCTTGGTTTCCATTAAGATAAAAGAATTTCATTCATTTTACTGCATTTGGTGATGTTCAAAGCTAAATTTAAGCGAAGTGGCAGCAGGTCTGCGCCACATTCCGACTTAGCTAACGAGAGTTTTATGACGTCATTGGGGGGAGAATGGAGGTTTCGAGGTTAGGGTAACGGATGAATGTGGGGTAAATTATAGGAAGAGTAGAGGCAGTAGGTAAGAATATGAATGTATTTGGTAGTATTACAAGGGAAAGTTTTGATAAAGTAAAAATCAGAGTGTATAAGAATGGATTACGAGAGATTGAGCTTAGAAGAGACCCGGGTGATGTTACGAGATGGGATATTTTAATAAAGATTTATTTGGGAAAACGAAAGTAACGTATCCTGAGCATGACCAACTCCTTAACTAACAGTATGAAAATTAATTGGTAACGTCTTGCCTTAAAACTAAATATACCCTAGAATACTGGAGTTCGGGCCTGACAGGAAAACTTAGACAAGTATAGCGATTACCGGAAGCGGCAATAAATTGCAAAAACAAAAATTCCGGATTAGGATGGGTAACACGTGGAGGATGATGTCAGAGTGTGGCAGTGCGGATGGGCCGGAGGTGCGATATCGGCGCAGGGTTGGGGGTGTGGCTTGATTGGGAAGGGCCGGGCGGGTTATAAAATGTTTATGGTACGGCGTGATGGCGGAGGAGTATCGTGGAGGAGCGTTTTTTTACATATTTTCACTTTAATGATAACAAGGGAAATTTTAGTTGGAGAGTTTTTATCAGTGGTGTGTGCATGCTTTACGCAAGTGGCAGATAGAAAGTGCGTGCGTATGTGTGGAAACGCGTGCGTGTGAGAAGACGTACTACGGCGGGTTATAACGTGTGGGTGAAAGAACCAGGTTTTTAATAGTCTTCATGCAAAATATACCTTTTCATAAGGAAAAGCAAATCATAGGAAATGACGACGAGCTTGATCCTCCCCCAGTTTTACTCACAGAAAGCGTACAGCGCCCACCAAGTTCGTCGAATGGTTCATCCGCGCACACTATAACGTGGAATGAAGTTTCCCGTAATTCTGATGTACCCGTGCATCGACGATGTCTAGCGGCCATTGTCGGCAGTATGCTCAGTTCGTTCGTTGTTATGCCATTAGACGTTGTACGCGTACGCTTGCAATCTCAAACTACGACAACGTCAAATATTGTTTCGTCACGTTTACACACGATTGGAGCCCATTCCTCTGGAGTACCGTGTCCCAATTTGCACAAGTTAAACAACGCTTGGGTTAATCGTGGTACGCTATTATTCCCATCGCGATTTATCAAGTCCCGTGAACTACCTTCAGTATCGGGCTTCTACGCTCAAGTATGCTGTTGGAAAGGTTTTTGGACGGATAATATTGCCAAAGGTCATGCAGTGATGGCTCCTGCAGCTTCGGCATTAACGAGTGTATCGCGAAATAGTACGGTGGCGTCGACTGGTTCGGTAATGCTTAATTTATCCTCAGTATTCACATCTCCTGCTGCTGCTACGCTTAACGGTAGTAGTGGTGAGTGTTGTGTAGCGCAAGAAGTTCATGGCAATCGAATATTTTCATCAACTTTAGACGCTCTGCGGAAAATTGCTCGTTATGAGGGCATTACTGCCCTGTGGCGTGGCCTAACGCCTACCTTGCTCATGGCAGTACCGGCAAATGTAGTTTATTTGTCGGGTTACGAATGGTTACGTTATAGTGTTTCTTCTCCATTACGGCGCATTCACTCGTTACGTGAAATGGATCGTTATACACCCTTGTTAGCCGGCAGTCTAGCCCGTATATTCGCCACGGTTCTCGTAAGTCCCGTGGAACTTTTACGCACCCGTATGCAAGCTGTAACCCCTTTCCCTATCTCGCGTGTACCTACTCATTCACAGAGTCTACCTTTAACTTGGTCACCCCCGCGTACCACCTTCACTTATCGTAGCGACCCTGTCCGCTCAAACTCCAATGGTATGGGTGAACTGAGAAAGTCCCTCTACGGACTTCGCGAAATGGTTCGTCACCATGGCTTTCTAAGTTTATGGCGTGGCATTTCACTCACGCTATGGAGAGATGCTCCCTTTAGTGCTATCTACTGGTATTGTTACGAAATGGGACGGGCAAAGTTAACGGAATGGCGTGAACGGCGACGCTGTCATCTTCACCGGCGTGTTCATCAACGGCATGATACCAAGCCTCAAGGCAACCTTCCTATCCTATCTAACTCACGTATGAACGTAATAAAGGATTCATTTATATCAGGCGCAGTGTCAGGCTGTATTGCAACCGTCATTACTCAACCGTTTGACGTTGGCAAAACGATTAAGCAAGTCTCTAATTCATCACCTCCTACTCATAACAGTAAAGCTTATTGGAATTTGTCCATGATGCAACTCCTTTATACAATTTATCGTGATCAGGGAATTCGCGGATTATTTAAAGGATGTACGGCTCGTGTTCTTAAGGTTGCGCCGGCGTGCGCCATTATGATCAGTACTTATGAATGTGGAAAATAGTTAAGCCAAATTTAGTCACATACACACAATTGCGTACGTACGTGCGTACATGCATGTGCACAAACATCGACATGACAAAACTGATCGACTTTGTCGTTGTACATTTAGAGGGATAGGCACATTTCACCAACTACCCTACCACAGCCACATGTTAGTAAATAAAAAACTAATATTGCCAATACACCGAATCACGGGAAACAAGTAACTAGCGGACGAGGTGTTACTGGGGCAGCGGGGCACGTGTCCACGTGACTAATTGTAAACCGTGCGGGCCGCGCCGCACTGTAGCAATGCACGTGACTGAGGTGGCGAATTAATCGTGGCTGTGGGAACGCCCCGTCGGTTCCCGCGAGGTCACGTGGACACTGCAAGGGGTGTGAAGCTGCGAAATCATCACGGGAGGAGTTGAAGTTGTTGTGGATAGGGCAGGTTGGGCAGTTCCTTCGGCGGTCTGGGGTGTAGAATGAGAAGCCAGGGTGGGACGATGTAATAATGGAGATGGGGAATTACGCAAATTTCCCAGGCTAATACTCGAAGGCAAGTGATCATTATCAGGGGGAAGATTTAAAGTATTCCTTTGGGATGTAGGTGATAATGATGAGATTATCACGTCTTCCTCTTCAACTTCACGGGGTAGAGTTAAATAACGCGAGCATGAAGAATGATGTGTATGACGAGAATGAGCCGATTGACAAATGGATTCATCTAATGGACCAATCAATAAATTCAAACACATCTCATTGCGACAACAATCTTCCTGACCGAGGCAATCGGCTTGATTTGTCGGAGTTGAATCAACTCGACGACCATCTATCGCTGAATAATGGATGGCGGAGTGAGCTCGTGAACCCATTTGGGCTACTACTGATGATAATGATATCGAGGATTCAGCACAAGATATAACTGATAGATGACTCGGACACCGGTTTGCCAAACTGGTCGCGGTAGCTACGGGGTTAATTGGGTCATTTGCACGTCCGGCTGCCACGTTAGCAGGAAATGGTTCAGATATTGGTACGGATATTGTGGCTACACCTGAAGTGGTAGTAAATGCTTGTGGTAAATAGGCTGCAGCGTCAGGGGCGGGCGTTTGAGCGCCTTCACCAAATGCTACTAAGCTTGCGATATCCGAACGAGTGTCATCATCATCAGCATCTCTATCCCATAAACATGGTGATGGTTCACCTGGCGCACTTTCACCGTCTAATGAGGGTAAATCTTGTGGTAAAGAAAAAGCTTCGACAATCGATGCAGTTGAAGTGATATACGTCGCGTTTGAAGGACCGATGATACTATCTTCTACGCTCATTTTATCGGTGGTATTCGTCGCAGTTGTAACATCATCGCTTAAACCCATATCCGAGCTACTTGCCCATGTATGACCGGATAATGAAGCCGTTGCTGAAGCTGAGCCAACAGTGGATCTATCATGAGTTAACAAAGGTTCACCTGCAGCTGAAAAGAATCCCACAGTGGGGGCAGGGGGATCGGCGTGGGTACGGGATCTAGATTCAGCCGCAGATGTAGATCGTTGGAGTTCACCGGATGGATTACTGGCGGATCCACCGACGCCGATTAGGCCAACAAATGGCCAGGTAGAAGCATTATTTGGTTGAGGGGTACCGGCCTGGGCGTTCAGGCTGTTTAGGCTGGTAGTTGAATCAAAATCGTTCATCATCCCCGTGGCTTGTTGACTAACACGTTCTAAGCCGGCTAATCGACTTATACGTTCAGCGCGTTCGGGATCTAACGGAACGGGTACAGTAGGATCCGTTTGCTCGGCATCAGTACGATGTTGATGGTTATGCGTTAAGTGGCCACGATGACCATCCTTAAATGCAACCGTTGATAATTCCGAAATGGAAGTCGTCGTTGAGTACGGCGTACCAGGCCCAAACTCGGATGGAGTTAACGAAGCTTCTGAAGGTGGTGGAGGAAGGTTGATTAGCATAGGTGTTTTGGACATGATGTTGTAGATCAATCTTTCCCTTGTCACCGCGTCTGGCGTGACCGTATGTTAATGACAAAGCTGAGATGTAGCACTTTAAAATAAGAGTAAAGGAATAGATATTGGGATGAACGGTTTAGAAGAATTCACGAATGGGGAACGCGTAAAGTTAACCAAATCGATAAACTGATTGAAAAATCCCGGAGTGATATACCAAGCTAGCAAACAGCTATACAAGCTTGTTAAGCACGTCAAAGCTGGCCAAAATATTTTTTTGGGAAACTGTTGCCTAAACTAGCGTAGATGGAAGCGTAAAACCAGCGACTCTATAAAATAAACGTTTCAGAAGTGTAGGTGAAGGGGGAGGAGGTGAGGGGATGAGGGACGAGGAGGGCGTAGACGCTTAATATACGTGTAGACAAGTAAAACGAGAGTGCGATAGTGTGTACGCGCGGGTTTGTTACTGCGTGTAACTTGGCGATGAGTTGGTGAAATGGATTAAGAGTAGTGGTAAAGAAAGGGTAATTGGATCAATTTAGAATGGATGTGAAGGTATTTATGGGGACTCAATTATAAATAGTCCAACGGGGAACATCTGCAGTTAAAGTCATCAATGATACCGTAAATTGAACAGTTCAAGTTAAATAATGAAAGATAGAGCATGCAGAAGAACAGAGATGGATGAAGTTGAAAAAGTAAAAAAGTCGGCGCGCTCTTTAAAAGCGCGAATGCACCGCGCCCGAACAATTATTTTCCCCATCGTGGATCCTCGGCTACACTGGGAGCCCTAACTAAGCAATTCGGACTCAAGTATTTTCCGAACGTGGCCTGATTATCTTTTATCCGGGCTGGGTCGGGCAATTAATGTTGCGAAGTGGAGCTTTTTGCCTTTGGCTTGACGACTACTGCCTTGCTGTGCCTTGCTTATCGTGGCTTATTGGTGGGATTATTTGTCTGGTGCCAACAACTTTCTACCTTTACTGCTCGTCATGTTATCCGTGTCGGCATAGGGGAGCAAATCTATGGTCACATGGACTTGTATGCTAGTCCATCACCCTTGGTGTTATCGTGTGTACGCTTGATAAGTGGTGTTGACTTGGCCTGTACTTCACTGGGTAATTTATTTACTCTGTTAACCCTGTCTCACTAGTTACCTGCGCTCGTTTATACGCATGTACTCACATTCACGTAATTATGTATACATGGCGAAACGTATAAGTGTGTTCCGCATGCAAACACATGTAAGACTTATTCAGCCAACTTTCGTTGTTGGCCTCTTTCATTTATGCATAGATGATTCGCTTGCTCACCTATACGCTCATTTAATTCTATGCTTACTTGCTCCCTTGTTACGCAATCCTCGCTTCTACTCTGCTAACTACCCTATTTTACTACACTTTACTATGTTACAATCTCTAATCTAGCTTAATTAATCTTAATTTGTTAGCTGGATAAGATTAGATAAGATACCCGTTTCACACTTTTACCACTATTGCGTTATTCATATACAGCCTACAACAACTGAATCGATGCTGTTATTGGCTAGGCCAATCTATCTGTCACATACTACACATCTTCTTGGAACCTACTCGCACTGCTGCCCTTTCTACCAAAATCTCCATATCCGATACTTGTTCGGGAAGGCTTTATCCTGCCCAGCTTCCTTCCCCATCGGTCTCTGCCGAATTACGTCATGGTCGTCTAGACTTTTGGGGGAAGCACGGAAGCACGGACCGCTGATTGGCTGGAAGAGTAGAGTGCCGGAGTGGATCACGTTATTTCGTCTCGTCTGGAAAAGTCGTACCTCGTCTCGTCTGGTCTATGGGTTACGGTTGGGGTTAAAAGTTGAGAAAAACCCCAAATTTTTGGATATTGCTGAAATACCAAAAAGTTCCTGAACTGTTAATCACTTTACACGTATCCATCTGTTTATCCTATTATGTATCTTCATCACATTCCTTTGGTTCGATAATTCAAAGTTCTATTCTGTTCTACCCTCGATATGTATCAGGCGAGATCCTCACAATTCTTTATTCCTCTTGCTTGCACATCTCCAGATATTTAATGCTTTTGCTCACTTTACCGATTATCATACCCATTAATTCAAAATTATCATACATTCTATCGGTACCATTGCCAGACCCACCAATACACTTAATGCCCTCTTGATCACAATAAACACATTTCTTCCATTTCACTTATAACGTTGGCCAGGATTTCCATATCAAACCAACTGGCTATGTCTCGTAATACTTTAATTTTCCCCGGCATCCCACGTCGCTCTCGATTGTCCACATCTTCCCTATTCGACCCCTCCCATAATCCCTTGTCAGGAAATTCTCCACCATGTTTACCTCCCACAATTGAGATCCACACCTGTTTACCCGAGCACGGACAATGAACCATAAAATCATTGGCTTTAATACGTCCACACTGTGCACATTTAACATCCTGAATGTACCACATAAGTAACATCTCTTCCACTTGACGTACTAACGCTTCTTCCATACGTAACTTCATATCATTGCGTATTCCACAGAAATCACACGTAAATCGTGGTAAACTTTGTCCCAGTACTCTTCCCCCCTTTCCCACCTTACCACTTCCATCACCTTCTTCTCCCTCACTATATTCATAATCTACAAGCACAACTTCCACATCTCTGCACAAATCGACAATTTGTCCGCTACCACATTCATCACATATAACTTCCAGTGGCCAACTCGCCCATCTGACCTCCCACCTTGCCAATTCACTAAATTCGCTCACTTGACACTTGATTAATGCCGTTTTACGCAACTTCAATAAGTCCATACTCAGTTCTGCCTCTAAACTCATAATTTGTAACACTGTTTTAACCAACCATAATCCCGCATTTTCCACTTCTTTTTTCCTTGTCCATGATCCCGGCAACTTGCCGATTTTTATAGGTTTATTCTCTTTTTCGTTCACTCTTCGAACTAACCCCTCCAACTCTCGAATCATCCTTTCTTTAAACTTGTTGGGTAACTCTTCATCTCGTTCGACTCCCTTTCCTTCATCTTTGGTTAACGATTCAAACACTATATTGGCCAACTTGCTCGCTCCATTCTCCCCGTTCCCTTCTACATTCTTTTCCCCCCTTTCAATTCCCATACGTTGCTGTTTAACTCGATCCCACATTATTCGAATAAACTCTACTATCCATTGCACAAAAGTTGCTTGAACATGACTCGGTAGCAATTTTCCCATTTGCCAGCATAAAACTGTCTTTCCCTCTACTGCAATATTATCCCCATTGACTTCTCCTAACTTTGATACGTTCGTCTCATCTCCAAAGCTAATTCCCCCATAATTAAACCTGTCCAGCCAAAGTAAATACTCCCAATACTCTCCCACCTCCAAATGAAGAAAGGCAAACATTTCCTTAGCTTGTACTGTGCGTATTAAATAGTCAACATATCCTCGTGCTGCCATTACCTGCCGTTTATTCGTTCGTACAATCACTCTCTGTGAGCTTCCAAACACTATACTCCCACCTAACCGTCGAATCTCCAGCAGCAATTGTTGCAACGCTTTACGTCCCACCATACGAACGTAGTAATGTAACTTAGAATCGTACAAAAATGATTCCCGTGATGATGCCCATCTGTACAAATGTTGCACCATTACATCTGCCATTTGTTCCGATCCATTTGTTCTACTTCCTTCATCCAAATTATCCTTATTCCGACCTTGTTGTTGTTGCTTAACTCGCATGCACTCCATAGCCCACCAATCTCGTACCAAATCCTTTAGTACGCCGATTCCCGTAAATGATAATATGTCTTCCGATCCACCCCATTCCATATCTTCGTCCATTCTATTCCAACTCCCCCTTGATTGAACATCATGTAAATTGTCACCACCTTCACCCAACATACCTACATTTGATACGCCAAAATTTTGCATCGATGTTCCCAGACTAATTGCCAATAATGATGCTATCGTTAGATTTCGTACCATAATATCCACACTAACACTACGCTGCGCACCAGGCGTATTTATCACTAAATCATCCACTGAATCCATTAACCCAAGCACCTCATTACGTTCATGTCCTCCGTAATCAGGCAATGCTGCCTCCGACCACCATAAAACTACGTTCGACTGACTCAATCTTCGTGCATACAACACATCAATAACGAACCGGGGATCTCCTCCTGATCCCATCGACGTCATTAAATTACACAAAGGTATATTTCCAAATGCTGCTAACCGTGCTAAGTATTCCAGCCAAGCACTTAGCGCAAAAAAGTGCCCAATTCCTCGATTCACTGAATACTTCATCCATCCCAGTGCTGGCCATTTCCCATCTGCTTCCTCAACATTTAATTCCAACGTTGCTAACTTGTTATTATTTCCCCGAACCAGCGTGCGCACCAACTTTCCGGCTTGTGCCGATTGAACTACCAGAACTATTGCACTACTACTTCCACTTGATATATTGCCATCAACTTCATCACTCCACTGACTAACTGCACTCTGTACCCGCTTCAGAGCATTCGCTAACTCTACTAATGCTTTATTTCCCGTATTGACAGCACTATTAGTAAAAGATAATCTTTCCGGATACTTCAGTATACCCCGCCATGTCTCTCCTCGTTCACCTGACGTACTTATGTTTCGCCAATATTTAGCCCAAGCTTCACTATAAATTTTCTCTGTCGCTGGTAATCCTCCCATATCATCCAGTTTAGCTCCTTTATGTGCCTGTACAATTAAACTCCCCAAGCCAACTGTACTTGAGCAAAGTAAGTAAACTTGTCGACCCGCTGATTGTACATGATACAAGTAAATAAAGTGTAATTGTTTCACCAAATTTTGACTTTTACCCTCACGATGTCTCAAATCATTCGAGTGTGTGAGCTCTCGTAAGTACGCTGCCGGTGCATTTAGCCGTTTTAACATTGCCATGTCAAACCCATTCTCTAATGTCTTCGAGTTATCCCATGTCATTAGACTTCCTTTATTATTCGTAACATTCAGTCTACAATGACTGCCCAACTCAAGGAGTGCTCGCATACTCAATGGTAACTGAGTTTCATAAACTCCTTCAACGTTTGGATCCTTAAACAGTGCCGCAATCTGCTTCGACTCATCCCGATATACACGTTCTGGCATGGTAAGTCGGAATAAATTTCCCCCACACTTCGGTCCGTGTGGTAGGGTCCAATCCGGTAACTTTTCCACTTTACATTGTTTAATGTCCACATGTGGTAATGTTGCAGTCTTAAAGTTAATATAAATAATTCGAGGCACGCGAATAGTTATGCAATGCATTTGGACTCGTTTCCACGATGTAGCTCCATCATCAAGCACTATCATGGCTTGCACATTCCCCGGTACCTCGGATTCGTAAACCTGAACAATTTGCCATGGGTGTTGTGCAAATGTTCGTTGGAATTGGTTTTGAAACATTCGTCCAATTTCTCCCACGTCACCTCCACTAGTAAATTCTCGTGTATCATTCGTTTCACCGTTCAAACGAAATTTACCATTAAGTCTTACTTCGTGCCCATTACCGAATACCTTGCGCCGCCGTATCCGCGCTTCCTGTTGGATCGCCCACTTGCGCTTTTGGTACTGTAACCAGGAAACGTAATCTTGCGTTATATCAGGCATAATAGGTGGTAGTTCTGTGTAAGGATCAATTGTGTCCTCGCTCGTTACATCACAAACTTTTCGTTTCTGCCTAACCTTTGTAACATGCCCAAATTTCTTACTTGCTAGTCCATGTTCCTTTTTGCCGTGTAAATCTTCCACGTCTGGAACCTCTCCTGGTGCAGCGTATACCGGTTTTTCGCATGTCGCAAGTAATTCTGTCATCTTCTTCTGTTTAAACGTATCATTCTTGGCCCGAATTCGCCTTTCTAACCAATCTGGATGCGCAACTCGTGGAACCGGGTTATCCAGACCTTGTAATGCGGCAGGTATTGCGATTAACTTTTGTATAACTGAACCAAGTCGCTCAAGGTAATAATCCCAATCGATTACGGCTCGTGGATCAACCGTATCATCTACCGCTACATCTTCTCGAAGCCATTTTCGCAAAAAGTGCCTACATACATGCGGTTCGGCTGAAAATATGGCAACGGGTACGGCACGTTCAGCCACTGGTGCATTGCGTGGTAAAGCTGAAATAATGTATCGACAATTTAACCCTCTATTTTTTACCATTTGCTCACCAAGGAATTCAGCAAGTCGTCGTGCTGTCGTTATAGCCGTGGACTTTTGTGTACCGTACTCCTCAAGAGTCTTCGTCATACTTTTATTCTCGCAAATCAAACTGATTAGTTCATCGTCAACCATTGTTCTGCCTCGTTGATACAGAACATCAAGCCATCGATTAGCAACGCTGGCCACAGCTTGGTAACATTCGTTGAGAGTATTGCCTTCTAGAAAAAACTTAAATATTTGTGTTTGGAAAATCTTTACTAGCTTAAGCTCACCACGCCGTTTCACTTCAAACCCTTTCAATTCAGCTAGACTGCCATCAAAGTTGAACACTGCATACCGTTTCTTCAGGTTTTTATCCTCTTCCTTGGACGTGGGGAGGATCATCGCACGGTAGGGACCGTCCACTTCAAAGAAAATACTGTTTTCGCTATGCGTCTCATACTCTAACGACTTAGCATCCTTGAGCGTTTGATACTGTGTATTCGTAAACTGAGCGTGCACTAAGTAGTTAAGCATCACACAAGGGTACGATATCTTTAGCTTTTTAGGGTTCACATCACTTCCATTACAATCACCTGGACTGTAAACGCTGAAAACAAAGTTCTCCGGAAACCCCTTGGGCAAAATACACCAAATTCCGTCCGTATCAAGCTCCAAAGGCCGACCAATACGTTCAATTAAACTTCGAGCCATTTGAATAATTCGTGCACCCGTTAAACATGTAATCCCCGCCATTTCAAGTGAGTGCCATCGCGATCCCTTTCGCATCACGTAGCCGTAAAAGCTGTTCAGAATAACTTTATGCGCTAACTGTAGTGAATCGTAAACGATAATCATCTTTCGTGCTTCGTCAATCTCTGCAAGCGGTGCACCCGATTGCTTAAGTTTGTCTACCACGCCCTTCCAATGTCGTTGTTTACCTTTGAAATCATACCGTCGGTCCCGAAATTGTCGCACAGTGTCTACGTAGAAGGGATTTTCTCGTTGACATACTATTGATTCACGTTCCTGAGTGCACGTTTCATGGATTTTTCGGTATATCTTGCGACAGTATTCACGTAAACGTTTCTTTACCAAGTCTGCTTGTTCATCCGCTGATAATTCGTGAAAGCTACGCGGTGGATCTTTCGCATGCTTACCGGGGAACCGTTCACTTTGTAAGGCTGTGCGAATCATATTATACTCATCTCGTTTGGCCGGAAGAAATTCTCCTCGCCAGGACCATGCTAGCCGCCGATCACACTTTTTGCCCGGTACATTAAAATCACATGCCGCACAATCTGAGGGGGATACCATGGAATCCGGTTGCAATCGATTAGTCGTCATAATATTTGGATACATGGACGCCACATCTAAATGATAGAGAATGGGACAATCGGTAAAATCAGGGTTATTTCGCAAGTTGCGCAATTTATCGGCAATCTCCTCCCTTACTTGCTCGTAATTGCTTACACTCTGCATGGATTTTTTTTCCTCCACAGTAATGCTAAATTTTAACGCGGCATCGAGATTATCTAGAAGTTCATCAATCGCTGTTGTATCAACATGAAACTGGTAGGGTAAATCATGACGAAAGACGCCGGATTCGATACTCTCGACGTGTCCACCAACGTAAGTTTCTGATTCAAGTAGATGTCCATCCCAAAAGTTTTCGCGCGCTTCAACATGCTTATTCGGCAGTAAAATATTCTTCTCGTAAGCTTGAACCATTAAAAGCATTTCGCACAGCGTACCTGTTCCCTTGCGTAATACATCATCCGGACCTAAAGGAACGATAGTGCACAGAGAAAATATGAAAGGATGAACATACTTCATGTACAAGTAATACGTGGCAACGGCATCTGAAACGGAGTATTCCGCAAGAGTCTGGGGTTGCTCAGTAGCGTAGGGTGTCATAAGTTCGGGATCAAGTTCATCAGGGTCATAGCCTAATTTGGCAACAGTAACGGCTTTTAAGCCTCTACTACCTTGGGGTAAATAACTATCTCGATTAACCCAGGCAAAAGCATCAAGATGAGCGCAAAAATTTGACTGGTAAACATCATCGGTATTCTTACGGAAGCCAATTTCACGGTACATGTCAAGACCGTGTACGGCAGCACGAGCTTCAACGAATGGCCAGTCGAAAAAGTCACCGTTATACGTAACGATAACTTGGGGGCGTGAAAGTTGAATATGCTGAAAAAATCTTTCAATAACGGCCTTTTCATCTGGTTCATTAAAGACGATAAATGGACCTTCGAATTCGGGTTTAGGGGTATACTCAAAGTCGGCGATTGGCATGGAAATAATACTACGGTTAGTGATAAGAAAGCCTTGAGCGTCAATCATGTATGAAATCATCATAATTTGATCGAACGAAGCATCGGGAAACTTTAAGGGTAATTTAGTGGTTTCAATATCAAAGGCTAGGACAATGGGATCAGCTGGTGCTAATCGGTCTTCAAGACAAGTTAACGTGGTATGAGGTGTAGTGGTAACGGAGTACCACTTACCCACGCGAATATTCATGTCAATGGCAACGCGAACATGGTATGGTACGTCATACTCGCGAATATCCAGTATATGAGAAGAAGGGTCATTAGCAGAGGTATTTCGGTAAACGGAATTCTTAGAATTGGGGTCACGGGCCTGTTTGTGAGCCATAGAAGCAGGGTGTAATGAATACGGTAAATCCGACTCGAAGAAATCGTGAATAGTATCATAACCGTGTGACATGCTATTTAGGTTTAATAAAGGATCTTGTGATACTCCGAGACCTGTATCGATGATCTCTTTGAGAGAAATGTCATTGAATGCTCCAGCGGCTGTAGATGTGCCTGATGCATCAACGATGGAAATTTCACGGAGAATATCCGATTCACAAGTGCCACTGGTAGAACCGTCCCTAAAGGACTTTCGATTACGCTCAACCAATGGTAACAACACTTTACGTACGGCTAACAAGTCAGAAACATTATAAAACTCCAACTTGAGTAAAATGCGGTGTAATCCAATTAAATGATTAGGTAAATTTAAGTCTTGCCGGAGTATACGACGAACATTGCGAATTAATGTAAATGATGTTGCGGGACCTTGGGGGTAACCTGGTAAGTTAACGGAACCGGTAGAAAATGTGCGAAGTAACCAATCTTCAACTTCTACTAATCGACCGCTGCGTACGCCAATTAGAAAGTAGGGAGAATAGGGTACAGTAGCCTTAAATGTAGATTGGGCAGAATCATGGATAAAGTAAAAGTCAACGGCTGCCAAATCTTTTCCGCAGGAAGCAGTAACAACGTTGGGTTGTAGAGATGGGGTAGTGTCAGAGGGATCGTGGGTTACTGGGTTGGCAGCTTTAGAGTGACTAGATTGGCGGGTTGGATCATTAGCAAGTATAACGGTACTTTGCATATTAAATAACCACCCAATACACTTGACGGGGGATGAGGAGTCTGAGATTAAACGAGGGTAACCGAAACGTTCATCAATTTGGTGGGCTTCATGGATAAATTCGGAACGACGGGAATCGATGGACTCGCTTAGCGATGATGAAGTTGGCCCGGCTTCACGCGAAGATGTAGAATTCTTATAGCGAGATTGATTAGCGGTACTGGTGTCCCCGAAATACCGTTTAGTACGCTGGAGTCGTCGGGACCCATCTCGTCGTATTACTGATTGACGAACGGACATAATGTTAATTAGGCCAAAGATTAAACGAGTTCCCGTAAATTTAACAATGAAGAAATATTAATTTGACACGATGAGCCCACAGTGCACACCGTATTTGTAGAATGTGTAGTCATTTAACGGGAGGGCGTGCGCGCATACGCGCACGAGTACACAAAACCACTTGAATTATTTAGCATAGATGAGCACGCATCAACTGTTCAAAATAGCGTTATGTTATGAAAAAATAAGATAACTAAATTAATCAATTGTCAATTGTACGAAGAAGATGTAAATTCACCCATCTTAACCCACGCCTAAAAAAGGCCGTTGACACGCGTAAACGACTAAGCCTCAGTAGCACTGCCACACTCATAAGCTAATGGCACGTGGTCTGATGCGGATCAACAATTATCCAGAATGGAAATGAAGACTTGTCACGTGCAAGATATAAGATTGGCACGTGAGCGTTAGGGGAACGGGTTTTGAGTTGAAAGGGAAATGGGATTATGTTTCCAGAGAATGGATTAAGACACGAGAGATTTATAAACGACAATGGGAGGGTCACAATCGCGGTTACAAGTTAAGAATACGATGTCGAAGAACGCAGGGAAGGAGGGAAGTGTGGAGGAAGGTTTGGAAGATGAGGGTGCAATGATAAAAACACGCGTATCACGATTTTGTGAGTACGAGGAATCGCATGGATTAGGAGCATCACAGCAGGATGTATTAACATCTAAATTTTCTATTGTGATGAATGCGTTACGCTTAACATCTTGGCAACGATTGTGTGCGCTTCCACGTCAACCTGGGGTTCGTGATTCTTTACTTGTGGGCATTGCATCGGGGGTATGTGTAAGTGGTTTAAGCACATTCTTACCAATGATGTTTCCACGGGTTAAAGTAATGGAATCGCATTCATACAAGTTTGGTTGGATTAGCAGGGGAATTTCACGCAAGATGTTTCCGTTACATGCGTTTGTGATAACGTTTACATTAACAGCAACGATTCATCATAGCATTGTACAGTATTACCGAGCTCGAGAACGGGCGATGGCACGACGAATGGTTCAAATAATCCAAAGTAAAACGGCAGGATCAACAAAAGAGAAGCATAATACGACAACGAGTACCTGATAAAAAAAATGGCACAAATGGTAACCATGGAATTGCATTATGTGTGAAAAGGAGGGATGTTAACCATGATGAGGAGGGAGGGGAGGGATAAAGAGTTAGTTAAGAGTTTAAGGGATAGAGACAAGGTTACTTTTTCTTTCCTTTACGTGCGTCGGTAGTTGAAGCGGTGCTAGTAGAAGGCTTTTTTCCGTCGACACGTTGTTTTCGCAAAGCATCAGCTTCAGCTTTCGCTTCTCGTTCAGCGCGGGCTCGTGCAGCATCTGCTTCACGACGTTGTCGGATTAATTTCAAACGTTCAAATTCCGCTCTAGTTTCTTCCATATCTTCGATCTTTTTTTGATTTTTGGCGGCGAGGGATTTTGATTCACGACCTGTAGAAGGACCTTTGACGGAGGGTTGACCAGAATTTGATGTAGCGAGGCCGCCAGGTTGAGTTTCACCGTTGTCGGAATCATCAACATCGTCATCATTATCATCATCACTAGGGGGTAAATCTCCGGGTTGAACGGTACGCTGGTTGGCACGTTTAATAGCGGCTTCTTTACGAGTTTTGGCGAGAGCACGACGTTGCTCACGGGTTAGAGGAACGTTGGGGTCAAGTGGATTACTAGAAGAGGAGGCGATTTTTTTGGATGTAGTGGTAGATGTAGTAAGTGTAGGCTTAACCTTTGAATTTTGACTGTCGTCAGAGTCACTGGAATCATCAATACTTCCATCATCATCATCATCATCATCATCATCATCATCACTTTCATCATCATCGTTTTCATCACTATCGTCATGTTCGCTGGAAGATTTTTCATCCTTATCATCGAGTAAGCATTGTTAACAATTCTCAATTATTAGTAAGCAGTTCATAGTATACTTGAAGCGAAATGACACGCTGGTGAATTAGTATGAAAAGGGTATTATGCACGAACCTTTTCGGCCCACATGCTTATTTCCTCGCCGTAGCGATCGACGGGTTGTAAACTACGGGAAAAGTGTTTACCGCCACCACGTTTAGGTTTAGAGAATTTACCGGCTCGCATACGCGTACGCTTCTCAGAGGAACTAATGCCTGGACCGCCAGTCATTGTGAAAGTAAAAGAAATTTAAGATGGAAAGGTGGAGACGGGTATACGATAGATGGAATCCTTGTAAATGGCAATGTATAAGTGCATTCGCTAGAAGTTAACAAAGCTTAAATGAACAGAAGAAGTTATTGGAATAAAAAAAAAATCAAGAATTGAAAGTTAACTGATAATTTGTCGATAAAAAGACGAGAATGTGAAGAAAACCATGAAAGATGAAGAATTTTCTTGCCAAACGCACGAGCTGCGGAAAAATATCCTCGCTACGAATCACGTGATGCATGGATAGGGTATGGTCAGGTGACTGGGAGAGGGCGCGGCGCGGCGCCAAGTATTGTTCCGGGCGGAGGTCGTCCCGTCCAAGTTGACACTTTACGCGGTTTTAGCCATTTAGCCTTCCCGGGGTTCTCTTAAGTTCCAATGGGTCAACATTCATAAAAGTAGGCTTGGACGGAATGCTTCATATCATCGTGTAAGGTATTAAATAATTCATCAATAGATACGCCCATTTCGGACAAAAGAGTTCGCACCGCTTGAACAACCCTCCTTGTTACAGTCTGATTCTTCTCAAATGCAGTAGACTTAATGGTGTTGTGGTTGGATTCTAATGAAGACTTTGATACTGTTGTAGCATTGTCGGTCGTAACACCAGCCCATTTTACGGAATTCAACGTAGAAACGTCCTCCAACCCATTCATATCAACATCATCAACTTCATTACGATTATTATCATTCGGGGATTTTGTAGAAGCTGATAGAGTAGGCAGTGATTGCTCATGTAATGCCTGAACTACCCACATAAAACATTGAAGCGCGCGCTGAGATGACCATACAGACTGGTTGTGAGATTCAATAAGATCCGCCAAAAATGTATAAGCGTATGGAGCAGCTTCATCGTCATGTAATATTGGTAACGTCGTTAACCATTCATCCACAACACGCTGAGGATCCGGAAGTTTTGATCCATTAAACTTGAGAATTTTTGCAATACTTGCACAAGCATTTTCCGTAGCATAAACATGTTCTTCATGTCGAGCCTGAGAATGTTGACATATAAGAAACAAATCCTGTAAACACCCCGCGACAAAATCTTGCCAAATTACCCCGTTCAACAAACTTGCCATTCCAACACCATACGCTGCAGCTTGTCGATTTCCCGCATCTGTATCCCTTAACCCTGAAATAATTGCAGGAATAATATAACGATGATAATCAATTGCCTTATCCGGACAAAATTCCAAAACATCATCATAGAGACAAACTGACCATTGACGTTGGGTCGGTTCACCAGGTGCTTTAGCAAATTGATCATATATCGGTATAAGTCGTTCCCAATACGGAAGAAATCGATTACCCATATTCTTAAAGATAATGTGAAAGGCTTTATTCATATCGGATAACAGTGCATGATCATCCTCAATATCATGTTGGTATTCCGTATTATCATCTAACTCATCAAGATCCTCCATTTCCTTTTGACGCTCATCAAATCGTTTAAGGTACAAGTCAAGAACAAACTTAACCGTATCAATAAACCGATTCATTTGCTCATCATTTAAACAATCTTTCCCCATCAATTCCAAGCACTCATAAAAGCATTGAAACATTAATGCCAATGTATCAATCGCTGGTTCACTGAGTAAAGCCTCGAACAAACTTCCCAAAATACTATCCCAAATCCTATACACTTTAGTACGTGATTCATCTCCCGCGTTAAAATATGCCTTTCTATAAGAATTCAGCAAATACGGTAAACACCGAGCTGATGATGTTCGCACTGGTTCACTGATATACATGGATAATCCCGGTAAAACGATACACTTCAAGATTTCTTCCACATACGGAGCAAAATCCTCATCGAGCGTTTGTGCGTACACGACTAACAACTCAATCGCTACACACTTATCATCTAATGCACTAGTGTTAATTCCAATATACTGCCCCTTAAGAGGCATGAAATCCCATCCGTCCTCTTGATCTAACCCGTTTATCTCATCTTTATCCTCAAAATATTGTATGCTAGCTCCCGAACTTGCCATTTCGAATAATGGTGGCATTGCATAACACATATATGGTAGAAACTCCTTACCCAAAATTCGACACATTCTAGCCCATGAATGTAATAAATAGATTAACTGGGGATCATCGGGTTCATTAACGGAACTTTGTGTTGAACAAAGTATGCGAAATATAACTTCAATATCACTTCCCAATCTCTCCTTTTGAACCGCTAAAGCAATCAATGTAGCACATTCCATAGCTTTGGCACGGATCCCTCGGCATTCTGGATTGACTTCATTCTCAAGAACGTTGATTAATAGTGGCATAAGCATTGAATAATATTTTGTAAAAGCTAGCTCAGCTGAGTCCGCTACAGTTGCAATTGTCGATAATGCTTGTTCTTGTACGTACTTTTTTGGACTTCGTAATAAATTCAACAATTGAGATATCAACGAATCCAAATATGGTGATAAAATACTTTTTTCGGCATCTTCCGAAAAGTTAACCAAAGCCGCTGCAGCATGAGCTTGTATCCGGGGTTCTTCAGCCTGTAATATGGGTATTAAAGCAGGTAATATAATATGATGATACTTGGTCTGTATAGTACCGGCAAAATCCGTGCTCATTTGACCTAAAGCATTACATGCTGCCCAACGTACCCTGGGATGAGGATCTTGTAAAGCAGGTAAAACCAATTGTAACACTTTATCCAGCTCATCAACCATCAAATCTCGGCATCCTTCACATATGGCGGATATTGTCATTAAAGATGCATGACGGTCCCTCCATGCCGATGAGCTCATCATACGAGGTAACCAGTTAAATGTCGGTGGTAAAACTACTTCACCACCTAATCTAGAAGCTAGTCGATCCATACACTGCTCTCCTGCAACATGATTAGCATCACTGTCCTCTGAGTCTAAATCGTCTACCGCATTCCACTCCCGAGCATCGTCATCATCCGGTGCTAAATCTGTCATAAAGGATAAACATTGGGTCACCATTTCTTGGGTATAATTTTCATCCCGTTTGCACATCTGAGGCGCAGATTCGACAAACGTAGTCATTAGTTCCATGGCATTTTGTCGTGTTCTATCGTCAAGTTGCTTATCTTGAATAATAGACACGCAGAATGTGAGTAAATTGCTAAACAATGAAGTAAACATTTTTGGTACCACTTCGGCTAAATCAATCAATGAAATAAATGCCGTTGAAAGTTGCTCCGATTCGCATGAATCTTTCAACGGAGGTAATATGTTAAGTAAATCGGGTAACAATCCAAAATATTTCGAGCGAGACTTTCGCCGAATAGATCGTATGAAGGAAGAAAAGGCTTCTAAAGCTGCTAAACGTACTCCGACAACCTCATCGGATAAAGCGTGAGAAAAGGCTTCTAAAACGGCATTTTCGTGTTGTCGTTCAATAATTTTTGGGGAAGCTGAAAATATACAAAATGCACTTTCACGTTTAACAGGATCATTTGAACGACTTGCTTGAAAGAGTGCGGATAATAGTTCACTCCAATTAGATCCGTATTCGCCGTGTTGACGTGCTACCTCTGCTATAGCATCACTAATTTTCCGACTGACTTTTGAATCGGGGGCATTCTGAAGAGCGCTTAATAGTTGCGTTTCGATAGCTCGTCGTTGGGCTTCCCCTAAGCAAAAAAATACTTCTTTCGTTACACCACCACTGCTAGTGCTAACGTTTACATTTAGGCCATTATTAGTCGTCGTCGTCGCCGCCGCTGCCGACGGCGTATCTGATCCCCCGTTAGCGGGACCATTGTTTGCCGATTCATCCAAGGGAAAACTTTTGCTGGCGAAACGACGGAACAATACTGCGCAGAAACAACGTATGGCACGATCTGCACAATGGTTCATTAGTTCAGATAATCCCATAAACATATCGGCAGGGCGAAGTTTGAACCAGTTAGCAATGAGTGATGATTCGGCACGAGTACGCGTATCATTATCCGGGCTTTGTAAAGCGTATAATAACTGTAGTAATTCTAGAACGTCCTTAGTTGGAAGTGCCGTAGGTTGAGATGACATGGATGCGGAGGAAGTTGTGAAGTCCATTTTAACGGTTGGCCGGTGGTGGACTCGGCTAATAAGTAAACTTTTTGACAATATTTCGCCAAATTAGGTTGTCAATAGTGAATGCGAAACCGAAATGTTTCCCGATAGCAGCATTCTACACTGAATTATGATACCGATTACACGGTAGCGGTAGGAGAATATTGGATGAAGTGTATACGTGATAATTAAGGTATAGTGAATACGACAGATAAGTTCCCTTTGGCGGATCTGTTTAGGATTGAATTAGAATCAATATCGTTACTACGCCGAGTTTTGCCGTTACGGACACGAGTGCTAAAAGGAATGTAAAAGTATGTGTGAGCGAGTGTAACGTGATCAAGAGATGATGGTTGGGGGATATGGGGGTGGGGAAGAACAGTTCAAAAGCATGTACACACATACACACACACTTACATACACATACACACACGCACACACACACACACACACACACACGCACACACACACACACACGTACATACCAATACACACAGAGACGTAGACAGACGAATGCACGCGTATGAGCATACACGTATACATACTTTCACATAAACGTACACATGGGTAAACCCAAACCGATATTCAAGTCTGAATCCACGCCTGTAAAATGCAATACGAACATATAAATGTACATTACTTACGTAGATACCCTCACCCCCTTGGGGGGCGTACTCACGCGTTTCCCAACGCACGTTCAACGTGACTGACACACGATACAATCAACGTAACCGTACACACGCACACAGCCTAAATGTACGCACGACTGCTACCACTACTGCACCAACGATAAATGTGTATACGTCAAGTTTTAAATCTCACGCTAAATATCCCTTGACCATCACTCTCTTTGGCGCCACCGATATTCGCCAAACCATTCAGCCAAACGTAACCAAATTGTTAACCCACTCTCGCAAACGCCACTTGTGAACGTGCAGGCACGCAAGCGCGTGTGCGCTTAAGCTTAAACCCCCGGAAAAAAACGGTGACTAAATCGTGTACACCACAGCTATATTCACGTGTATACTTAACATTAAAAATTTTCGAGAATGACTGCTCAAAAAAAATTCCTTCAAGTGAAAAAAGTACGCAAAGAAAAAACTCTTGCTGTTGAAGAATTATTTTATACAAAATGTATAAATATTTAACTTGAAAACTTTCTTGACGTCTCCGCCTCCCAAACCTTTAACGCGCCAACCCCCCGGAACAGGGAAAAACAAATCTCCCTGTAAGCGACGCCTCCAGTTCGCCCATGTGACATCCCTCGTGGGTCACGTGCTTCGGCGGTTTTTTCCGAATTGGGAAATGTTTGAGTGGAGAGAGGGAGGACGAGGTCTAGATGAGCGTAGAAGGATATTACTTTGAAAATTTAGGGCTTATGGTTCATTATAAAGTAAACCATTTATTCTATATAAGATTAAATCTATTGGAAACATTCTTACTTACTTACCCAATAAACTTGATCTACTCAAATGGGTTAATGGTATAAATGGATTGTCATGGAAATGAGCTTTTTTTTCATACCGACTCAAACACTTGATCTATAAGATACATTCATGCATATTCACCGTGCTCTGTCTCGTCTTGACAAAGGTATCAATATAATAACACTTGAAATATCTCACATCGAATCGGAAAACTCACTTCCATTGGCTGAACGGTTCTCGATACATAATCGAATTATTAGTAGTACCAGAACCGGTATTTTTTTTACTTAACCTTAATCTCACCGACGTAGATTGGTGTGCTAGCACTTATACTCAACCCCAAACACCTCCAATTGCTCTTTCACAACCGTTGTAAAACTTGATCATCTAACAACTCGATTTGTACTTGCTGTTTCAATGTCACCGCCACCACCACCACCACCGCTGTGTCCTTGACGCCCTCCACCACCTCCACCACGACGATGATTTCCATGGCCATGGGCATGGCCATACCCATGTGCATGACCATGCCCGTGATTATGACCATGACCACGATTATGCCCATGATTTTGATGATAACCTCCACTACCTGTTTGATTTGATGTCTGTGAATTCCGCTCTCGACCCGTTCCGCTACTCCGATTTCCCGTAACATTACCATTGCCAACACCTGCGGCATCACCTAAACTTCCATTGCCACCACCACCGTTTACGTCGGGTGCATTTCCACCCCGTTTTCTAGAGTTGCTTTTTGTAACACCTTCATGTCCTCCGGAAATTGTGGCTGTAGTATTCATACTAGCTGTTCCAGCCGTTGTCGATTTTTCTGATATTCCATCATTCCCTGAATTAGACCCTAATCCACCTCCCGATACAGATTTACCACCGCCAGTTGTACCACTACCACCGTTCTCAACATTACCGGGATTCTTAACTCCACTAACACCACGAGAACCTCCTCCACTAGTCGCGCCCGTCGCTGTTGCATCAACTTGACCAGACTTTGTCGCATTAGCACCACCGCCACTTGTCGTCGTTGGTCCACCAGCGCGAGGAATGGATTCGGGGTTATCGTACACGTAAAGTCGCTTCTCAATTACGGCAGGAATAGGCTGTATTTCCGTTCCCAATTCTTGCTCAATCCTATACAGGTTAAACCGATCATCCCAATTGATCAAATTAATCGCAAGTCCCAGATGTCCGTATCTCCCTGACCGACCAATTCGATGAAGATAAGTTTCCGCATTCTTTGGGAAGTCAAAGTTAATAACAACATTAACAGCTTGAATATCAATTCCACGGGTCAATAAATCCGAACACACCAAATTTCGGCATATACCTCTCCGAAAATCATGAAATACTCGATTACGCGCATTCTGCTGCATCCGCGCATGCGAGTAGAAGCACGAGTAACCCAACTCTGTTATTTTCTTTGCTAACAGTTCAACCCGATTTGTAGAGTTACAAAATATTATGGACTGGTTAATTTTCAATCGACTGAAGAGTGTATTCAGGCAGTGAACTTTTTGCTTCTCTTCTACAAAAGCGTAATACTGGGTAATACCTCGTAGTGTAAGTTCATCCATCAAGTTAATTTCAAACGGTGATTTCATATGTTTATCCTTGAAGCTCTTTACTACCAGGGGAAAAGTAGCGCTGAAGAGCATCACCTGGCGAAGAGGTGGATGAAATGAAAGCAATTGTTCGATAACTGGTGTAAATTCTGGTGATAACAACTTATCCGCTTCGTCCATGATAAATGTGGCGCATTTCGACAAATCAGCAACACCTTTGTACGCTAAATCTAAAATTCTCCCCGGAGTTCCCACCAGAATGTGAACGGGTTCGTTCAACCTTATAATATCGTCGCGAAGTCCTGTACCACCTGTACTAACCATTACGTTAAGGTTCAAATATTTCCCTAAGGTTCGACACACTTGAGACGTTTGCATGGCTAGCTCTCGCGTGGGAACCAAAATTAATGCTTGAATATGCGAATATCGTCCATCTGTTCGCTCTAAAGCTGGTATCACGTAAGCAGCTGTTTTGCCTGTTCCATTTTTTGCGCGCGCAAGTATATCACGACCTGTTAAAGCTACTGGAATTGCTTCCTCTTGGATGGGAGATGGTTTTTCGAAACCGGCTTCGAAAATTCCCATCATGAGTTCCCGACGGATGAAAAAGTCCTCAAAGTCCAACCCTTTTGTAGCAGTAATATCCTATACATTGAAACATAAAGGCCGCACACGGGTGTAGCGGTAATTAACTTAGTATGTGCAGAGCAAGTAAGTGGCATATTATACAGGGCGTAGCTTACCTCAGTCTGAGGGCGTAAATCTTTAGCAGGGCGAACCACGTTGGCTTTCCAATTGTCTAAATTCCCACTTCTCGTAGCCGAGCTTTGAGAGCTCGCTAAGTTACTTTGGTACGGGCCATTCGACCCCCGATTTGAATCGCTAAGCCAGCGCGGTAAGTAAATGCACCTCAATTTAACGTTATCCGTGGACAAACCTGATCGAAATATTGGCTAACTGCGCTGAAATATCCGCCGACATATTCACGTTTACCCTAAGTGATACTCAACCGGTATGCACAAGCACAAGCACACGCACACAAGTTTACGCTGATTTAGGAGCTTTCACGCAATCAATAATCCTAGAAAATAACGATAGTGGAGATAGTAGTGATAAACGTTAACACTACCTTTCACTATTGAATAGAATCGGTTGATTGTAGTAAGTATAAAATGTGGTTTGAGTATTCGGAAATCCCGCGAAATTGGCAGGTTCGCAAATCCCGTTTACGTTTGTTAAACTCATACGCTAAACGTGAACCACTTAATGGATATAAGGAGTCAACGGATGGGTATGCTGAAGGGTTAACGAAAAGGTGTGGCGTGAGTATGATGCAGTAACGAGTGTAGTAGGTAGATTTTTGATAAAAGTTTCCGCGCTAAATAATACGGTAAAAGGGTAAGTAGCCAAAGATAAATGTTAATGGTAGGAGATCACGAAACAAAATGACGCTGGACGTGGTAGTAGTATAAGAGATTAAGTTTTTTTGGTCAATGTGACCCTTTGCGAGCCTATATGCTTTGTGGACAGTTGCCGATGATTTTAAGTCTAGGCAAATTAGCGAACGAGTAAAATAATCTGCGAGGATGTGAAAGCAAGCCAGCAGGTAAGTATGCATGCATGTATGCATGCGTAAGTAGGCGTACGGATTCGTGGATGGTGTACGAGGGAGGGGGCGTGCTCGTGCTCGTACTGGCGTTCGGGTTTGTGGAGGTGAGCTAAGGTAGGGTAAATGATAGAGATAGGATATCGTTATAGCTTTGAAAGGTGGTAAGAAAGAGTATATATAAGCTATAAATAATAGAAATGCGAGGTAAGAAGGTTGACCACGGAGATGTAAGATAGAACTTGATAAAACGAAGGGTCAAAAGGATGATGAGGACAAAATTCTAGTTGATGAAATATGAGAGCGAAGTCGCTAAAACATGCAAAAATTTTGTCGAAATTGTGTTCCCAAGTTAACGAAACAGAATAAGGTAAGTTGACTTGTTGAATATTTCACGATATCACTTTCAATTAGTTGAAGTATCCGGGGCTCACACGTCTGTCGGCTAGATCACACGTAAATGGTAAAGATTAAATGTTAGCAAGATAAATCAATTTTTCACCGTACGATAAAATCAATCTGTAATAATAAATTATGTATATCAGTACATTTCGTATTAATCAACTTACCCTTTCTTTGATAATGCTTAATATCACGAACAATTCTCCCTTTTGTTAAGTAAAAAATTAATCATGATAACTTTGGTCGATCCGTTTACAATCCATTAAACCCGTTCGTGGGAACTCGCGACGATCTTTCTCCCTCCTGACACCGTGGACGATTGTTTCTCCGCCCCGTCCGCCACACCATGTGGCTGTATCCCCTCTTTACTTTGGTTTACCTTGATGGCTGTGCTGCACTGTCCCCTCCTTCGTACTTTCATTTCTCCGCTTCCAGCTTATCTCGGCCCGTACCCCACTTATACGGCCCGAAAAGATTCTCTTTCACTCTTGCACCGCCACATATCCTCGGCTCGTGCCTCTCGTCTTCTGTGTGGCGATGCATATCCCAAGCCGGATGTGGCTTGGGCTGTATTACTAATCCAGCGTTGGAATTTTGGTTATGTGGGCTTAACTTGGAAAAGTTTTTCATCGTGAACTGATGGTGATTCTCGTGTTCCAGTTTTCGATAGCTATGATGTTTTTCTGATCTTCGTGATTTTATGTTGATTGGGAATATTTGATTTTAATTTTCGTCTTTACTTATGTGGGTTAAATTAAAATGGTATAATAAATTGGAATCGTGCGCGTTCTTGGATTTTGGCGTGTAGTACATGTTTCCACTTTACCCGCCGGTGATCATATCTTATCCACTCTTTTCATACGCTACATATTAATTCGTGTCCTCTGCCATTAAAGTAGCGGATCCGCACGTTAACTGTCATTTACTACCCTGCCGTTAAAGCGTGAACTATACACACCCACACTTTCCTTACCGATTTAGCCTCCTCCAATAACAAAATTGCCCAACTCTGCTCGTACAATTTAACTTAGCTCACCATACTGCTACTCACATCAATTTAATATTGAGATAGCGTGCGCGCGTACTACAGTAATTATAATAATTTAACGTAATATTAGCGGCAATTTGACCAATGTACACTACACGGTGATAAAATGGGCTAGTCTGTATGCACGAATGCACTCTTCGCTATCGCAGTTAACTAATCTACGCACTGACGTACGCATAACAACACATTGTTAATCAAGCAATTTTTAAAAGCAAAACAAACCCAAAAAGGAAGAAAAAATCGCCCAGTACGCACACATCCAAGCATCAGGGGAGCTTGAAGCTACTCACGAAATCGAGCAAACTATTACACCCTTGATAATATATTCATGCTATATAACCATCACATGTGCATACCAACGGCATAAATTGCGTTTCCGCAGGACGGTAGAGCGCGACAAATGACACGCAACTTACACGCTATACGCCAATAAAGGCAAACCGCACGTAAAAGAAACATCCCGACTCTGCGGCACACGTGAAAGAGTCGGCCGAACTGCGTTATTAGTAGTTCACGTAAACCGATGATGTTACGGTATAACGCGCGAACTAACACCGCGAACAGGTTGGTTGGTCAGGTGGGCGATAAATTGCAGAGTTGGAATAACGGAGAAATTATGAAAGTAGGTTATGTAAATTGTTATCAAAATGAGAGAAGAAGCATTCAGATTCTGGTGATAAATGAAGAACGGTTAGGTACGGAAGGGGTAACAGTGAGAATGATAAAAAGTGACAGAAAAAAGACATTGTGAATGCCGCCGAATCAATTACAAACTTGGTCAAAGCCATTGCCGCTCTTTTCACATTTCCAATAAACCAGCTTTTTAGCTATCACGCACGTAGGGAAGCGAGGAGAAGTTAAAGGTAACCAAGACAAGTTCATCGCGACAGCTGATTATTCAGGTAATTCTTGAACACAAAATGTAAATAGATGATGATAGTGGTGGTGAAGGTGGTGACAACGGCGATAATGAAAAGGAGAAACAGAGAACGGTTAGTAGCTGGATTAAACGGGAACATTTGACTCAAAAAAGCGTATTGTGCCCACGGCGTACTGGCAGAATACTGTTCGGCATTGACGGATGGGTAACAGCCATTAATGGAATGAAAATGGGGTAGAAGGGGAAACGTATCGAGTGATCAGCTCACCACACACAAATCATGAACTCGCCTTACCCTACAACTCATCTCGCATCGCCAATCTTGGTTCGCGTTTTTCGTCCCGTTCCATCTCGAAAATCCATTCCAAATCGGTAGGTTTTAACATACATGTACACAAACACGTAGACATGTATACACGTATAGTATATATAAATGTGAACAACTGTGAAGGCGATGTACGCATCACAGTATTGAAGTCAATAAAAAGGTAAAGGTTCTCACATTGATTCGTAATTATCGATCATCTGGATTAGCAACTCGTAATATTCTTCGTGAATAATCTTCATTATCAGCAATACTACCGTCACTTAATCGCCTCTGCATGACCGTGGCATGATCTAATCGGCTATCTCCAAGACATGATGTTGGAGATAAACCACTCTTCATACTCTTAAGATAACCGTAGCTAGCCTTTCCGTGACCGTTACTACTACTGCTATCTTCACCAGCGGCTGCAGCAGCAGCGACGGCAGCTAATTGTTGTTGTTGCTTATACTCTTCTTGTAATAAACGCATTTTTCTTCTTTGTAACCAAACGAAAGATCCGAGAACAATTCCGGCTAATGCAGAAACACCGACTACGGCACCAACGGCTATACTAGCTTTCGAGGATAATCTAGCAGCGGCGGTAACAGGTCTACGAGGTTCTTCAATTTCCAAGCCTGTTGGGGTAACAGGTACCGTAACAGGCACAGATACAGATACGGCTACTGTGGATATAACGGTAGAGCCGACGGTAACCACGGAAGCTTTAGTGATCACCATGGTTGACACGGTTGAAGATGGTGCTGGGGTAGTGCCGATTCCGTGTAGGGAGGTAGGTTTATTAGGACGATGGGAAATCGGTTTTGAAGGGACGGGCGAAGATGATACAGGCGAAGATTCATCATCAGTATCGACTGATGGAGATGTCGAGGATGGCGAAGGGGATGGTAATGGAGCAGGAAGCGGTGAAGGGGAAGGAGATGATTGAGATGGGGTGTCGGGGAGTATTTGCGGTAAAGGGAAGACTAAGTGAGGAATCTTATTACGCGTAATCCCGGTAAGGTAGATTGACCACGAATTTTTTCCGCCGCCTATATAAATGTAGAGTTAGTTAAATGGGTTGTTTAAGAGAACAGTGATTAGAGGTTTAGGGCAATCGTACATATTTCCTTGTCATAGCCATTACAGGGAGTATCGCAACTAGAATTAGCAATTCTAGCTTTGATGGGCGGTCGAAGTTGTCCACACCAGCAATTTGAGCCACCACTCAGCCCCATGACCGGTTGTCTTAGCTGATAACATATAGGTTGACAGTTGCCGGATGTCTGAAATATGTATGGGCCGTGATCGATTAAGGGTACGGGAGTAGAGTAACAACCATCGTAAGTGATTGCGTTCATGGGACCTTTCCATGTTGCGGTAGAGATCAACTGGGCCGATACGGGTGAGATAAGAGATGTAAGTGATATAAATAACGAGAATAAAAGAGTATGTAACGAAATAGATGGCGACGTTTGGGTCGCGAAAAGCAGATATATAGAGAATATCATTGTGTAAAGCGAGGCGGAGGGTTAGCCGCCCGCCAGGTGTAGAGAAAAGAGAGGAAGGACAGGAGGACTATGAGGAAGGAAGAAGTAAAGAGGGAAGCATAGAAGCAGAGAAAGAAGGATAAGCAAAGCAGAGTGCTATGAGGAGTATAGACGAAGGTTGTCACAAAGAGAGAAAGATGGTAGGGTAGGGCAAGGTGGGGTGTGGTATAGCTTGAAAAGAGAAAAGGTTAAAGTGAAAAACGAATGGGCAAGGAAACGTAGATAGAATTATGAGTATTGAGGAGGAGAGAGGAGAGAGGAAGAGAAAAAGGTTTGGTGTGGTGGTGGTGGTGGTGGTGGTGGTGGTAAAGATGGTGGAGATGATAATATTAGTGGTGAAAAAGTTGGAGCTGACATAAAGGATGGATAAAGATTTTGAGGGAAAAGGATGAAGTAGAATGACAAGGTATGGGAAGGGAAGTGCAAGGTCGTGGAAGAGGGGCGTAGGAGAGCGCGCGTGAGGGGAGCTGGTATGAGGATAAGAGGATATATGGAAGGGAGGAGAAAGTGGATAGTGAGGGGAGTAAGAGTATAGTAGAAGGACAATGAGGAAAACGCGTGAAAGATGGGAAGGGGGGAATAAGATATAGGGAAAACTGGTAAAATAGAGGTAGGGGAAAAAGGGAGAAACAGATTTGAGGAAGGAAAATTGGGTTAGACGGAGGAGGGGAAAATGAATATGGTAAAATAAGAATGCGAACGATTGGGTGAACAGTGACGAAGAAAAAAGTTAGGAGCTGGGTAAGCGGGAGCGGAGCATAGTTAACGCGTTACCGGGGGGCGTGGTAGCGGTATGCTGAATAAGGAGCGGGGGGGTAGAGGTGGAGGAATTGGCGAGAGGACGAGTAGACGAACGTTGCGGTGGATTGGAAGGGAAGGATGGGTGGGATTAGAAGGGGACGTGGGTATGCGTTTGCGTTTGTGCGTACGGGAGTAGGAACAAATGTAAATGAAGTAGAGTAAAGACGAGGGCGAACAAGTGTGGGTGGTACTGCAGACGTCGGAGCACACAGTAACATAATATATAGAGAGTAGAATCAGGAAGTACGAAACATTTGCGAAGAGTTAATTAATGAAGGGAGGCTGAAGTAATATTGTAGAAGTTTTGGAGTAAGGGAGAAGAAATAAGAGTGAGGGAAGTGGAAAGGGAAATGGAAGTGGAAGTAAATGTGTAAAAGAAACAAAAAAGTGGTGAAGGAAGAAAATGCGGCATAAAAAGACGAGATTTAGCGAGCCGGCCAACAGGAAAGCAAGGATTCGGCAAATATCAGTAAAATTGGCCGACTCGTTAACCGGGCAAGCGGGCAGAACAGACCGACTTGGCATAAGCAAAGTCTTTCCGAGCCTGTGAACTACCAAAATCGGGTAATGCAATTTTCCCCATCACAGCAAACCGCTGCGGGTGACAGGGCCCGAAGGATGAGAGGCTTGGCAAGAATTTTCGGAGAGGCAGTATGCCGAGAGAGGACGGGCCACGATGACCGAAGGTCGGGATGGAGGGGCGGGGGGGGGAAAAGGCGAGATCCGAAGGGGTCCGGGAAGGGCCGGAGAGGTTGTTACGGGTTATTTTGTCTTTGGTAGGATCCGGCGCTTAAAGCATTCTCGATTTGAGCGCTTGAGTTTGTGCTTGTGCTTGTGCTTGTACTTGTACTTGTACGGGCGCCTGTGCTTGTCCTTGTCCTTGTCCTTGTCCTTATCCTTGTGTCCTTGTCCTTACCCTTGTCTTCATCTTTACTACCTTATTTCCTACTCTTCCCCCTTCAATTCTCACTAATCCAATCTGTCATTCCCATCCTTTTTCTTTACATTTTTCTCTACTCTCTTCTATCCAAGATTATTCTCTCATCACCTCCTCAAGAAAAAATACATTAATTACATCACTTTACACCCTGCATCCTCTCGTAACATATCTTCACATACTAACTATATGGAGTATACTCTTTTTCATCACCCTCCTTATTTTTTCTTTCAACCTTTCCTGCTATCATATCAGTATTACGCTTCACTTATATTCATCTATACGCCTTAAATTCACCCCCCGCCCCTCTCCTCCCTTTATCCATCAATCTATCACACCGCACTCCACTACAATTATACCGGCATTCACTCTACAACATTTCATTATTTTAACCCTCCTTGTTTAACACTTGTATAACTACTTCACACTAGTCCTTCCATCCTGTATTAATTCAATCAACCTGTCCTCCCCCCTTTACCTCACAACCCACCCTCGCCTTTGCCACTACACTTCTACCGCGCATCTCCCGGCACTCCCAACTCTCAAACCCATACAATATTGTTCATTTTCACCTCCCTATATTCTTCCACTGGCCATTCTTATTGGCTGTCTCACTTTTCTTCCTTTTCCCCCTTCCCTTCATCCCTATGCGCAAAGGCGAGCTCAAGCATTTCCATATACCGCCATCCCCCGTTTCATCCTTGTCATGTACGCCTGACTACACCCACTTTCGTCATCCTCACCCTTACTGCCTTTGCCTTATCCACTTCTATTCCAACCTGTCCAGACCTTGCTCCTTATACTCCAACATCTCACTCTACAATCTCCCCTCACGCTTTCGTATACCTCCCTTCCATTTGTGCGATTACTTTTCATGTACACTCTAGCCCATATCGGCCTTGTACCTCTTATAATTCAAGCAAACAGCATTGCACCTGTACACTACAATTTCTTGTGATATACGCTTATTGCACGTAAATCTCACCGTAAATGTCTATTTTTATTACTTTTCTTATTTCCACCCCGACACACTCATGTATGAGCCCGCGCTTTTACCTTTCCTCTCTTTAAAATTATCTACTCCACACTCCACTACGATTTCCGCCTAATCCGCGTAACCTTCTTTTAACACCCTTTTTCTCGCCTCCATCATCATTTCTTCCACTCCCACTTCCCCATGCCTTATTCCTCATTAGCCTCTTCTCACTATTGGGTGCTTTCATGTATAATACACTCTCCACCGCATCGAAATTGATCCCGTCGCTAACTTGCTGTCTTCCCGAATCCATGGATACTTCACCCTCCCCATCTGATTCTTCTTGACTTTCCGTTTTTTCCGCTTTTCTCTTTGTATTTCTCCGCTCCTTTCGCATCAGTTCTCCCTCTAAATCACCCTCAGCCCTTCTCTCCATTTTTGCTTGATCTTTCCACTTAAATACCCGCTGCGCCTTTCTTACCATCTTTTCCCCCCCTGTTAACAAACTTCTATCATCACCATCACTCTCTCCTTTAATAGGCAAACCTTTTACACAATCATTTCCTCCCTCTCCTTCTCTGATAACCTCTTCCCCTCCCCCTTGCTTTTGTTTAACATTACTTTCAATGATTTGCATAAATATTTCCGGCCTTAATTTAGGCAAAGCCCAAGGTAACTTAATCTGCCACGATGTTCCGTATACCCTCCCATTTTCAAAACATTTCCTCGGCGCTTCATCATCCGTGCTAAAAAATCCCCAAAATTCCGTTACTTTTGAAGCAACATTGACATTCTCTTTCCGTACCATCTCTCGTATAAATTTCTCTTCCCCACTAACTACCAAGGTACTTCCCTCTTGCTCTCCACCAGACCTCTTTACTGTCAATGTTTCCCTTCCCTGCTTTAACACACTTTCCATATCCTCCTTCATAGCATCATTATAAACAGCAATTTCCACTTCCTTTCCCACTTCGTCGATTTTTTCCCTTAATATCTCATGTCTTTCGTTAGTAACTCTTAACACTTCTTGAACCGTAATCCTATTTGCGTACTGCCCCATCTCCTCTCTAACTGCCGTTGCTTCATCTGGCCCTATTTTCCACTTTTTATCATCTTTTTCCCACTTTTCAAGTTTGTCCCCTATCCGCTGAGCCAATGTTATCAACACATAATTCTCTAAAACGTATCCCACACTTTCGTCCAGTTCGCGCGCAATCCGTTCCCTCCAAGCATGAATTCGTCGAAACACGCCAAACTGAAAGCGAGTTAGCATAACTGGCCTACGATCCAGTATTCGGAACCATCCATTACCACCTAATCCTAGTTTTTCGTCGTACCCTGCCTTGTAATACGTCCCGGAAGAGGTTGCCCTGGAATTCTCTAACACTTCTTTAACAGAATCACTGCCACCTTCAGTTTGTAGTAGCTCATTGCGCAGACAATCGTACACGTACAGCAAAAAATGTGTATCCGTTCGCGCATAATCAAACATTTCTTCTGGTAACGGTCGTATTCTCCAATCCGCTCGTTGGTAACTTTTATCTACCCTTATTCCGACCCATCGTTCTAACAAATACGCTAAGCTTGCTTCGGGATAATGTAATGCACGTGCTGCATGGTATGTATCGAATAGCCCTACGACGTAGACTCCTAAATCTCGTTGAAGCCACACGATATCCTTCTGAGCTCCATGAAATACCTGACGTAAGAAAAGAGCATTAGAATGGTTAACCAAATCACCAACAAGTCAACTTGATCACACTGTAGTTACTGACACTGGGTGAGCATCAATTAACTTTCGAGAATTCTCACGCTTGGGCGTACTCATGTATTACAATTGGTACTTGGTCCATATTTTACTAGTAGTTCAATGCATGATAAAGCGTACGCAAGCTTACCTTGACAATTTTCGGGTCTGTAAACACTTCATTCAAACACTCTAGTCGCCGCCTCCAAGGCTTTAGCGTATCGATGATCCAATCTCTTTCACGCGTGCTTATCTGCATTAATGATAAAAGTCCAGCGTATGTACGGTAATCGTGATGTTCTATATCAATCGCAATTTCTTGGGATTTTTTGAGCTCTTCAATCATTTCATTAAGTGATTCCATTGTATCCACCCATGTGGCCCTTGTACTGTCCCACGGTGTAGAGGTTAAAGGATTTCTGACTTCGTACACATGTTCAGGGTAATTATACCGCTCGATTTCCCATCGATACGGATTAACGTAACGTGGGTACCCGTCCACAGTTTCAACTAACAAACTTTCTTCCAGCCTAACCAGAGCGTGGGGCTTATTCGTTAATAAAGGCTTGAAAGGAGTGTAAGCATCATACGTGTCAATATTATGCTCAAATAGCTCTTGAGGCTTGCCAATTACAGAGATATTGACACCGACACCACTCCTGTTTTCCGTTTCTTTCCGACTGACGACTCCATCGACACATCGGGATGCAACACCACTACCACTACTACTAACCCCCTTTGTCTAAATAAACGTTAGCCGGTTAATGCACTAAGAGTAATAGTAGTGATCTAAAGCAAACTCGATAAGTAGTTTATGCATATGATTGCAAAGCTAATTGTGCACGAGTTTGTGAGATTATTTGGTTGCTTCCTGTTGGACCAAAAAGTTTAGATGCCCTGTTGCGCCTTACCTCATCTTCGATGTTGCGCTTCCGCACTACACCTCGTACTTCATCCAAGTAAAAGTCCGCTTTTTCCAGTGTGGCATCGAGTAAGTCTACTATTTCTCGCCAATGTAACTCAAGCGCGTCCACCGCCTCTTCATCTATTATGGTCAATTGGCCACTAGTTCCGCTTTGATCACCCAAACCTTCATGGCGCAAAAATCTCAAAAACGGGCGCGTTAAAGCACCATTATGCCAGTTAGCATGCTCGACGACGCCTGGCTTTGAACCAGATGCAGCAGAACGTTTTACACCATCATTACTACTACAACCACTACCGCCACCACTACCAATTCCCCCCCCTTTGCTATTAGTGGAATCCCCTTGCGCAGCGTCTAGTAACTTTTCGACGATACCACGTAACCGGCAGTTCTGCTTTATCAACCTTGTGGCGAAACCATTTGCGTTAAGTGTACGCTGAAAACCCAAGTCAGCGGCTGATAAAGCATTAATAAGTCGCGTTATGACAACCAAATGCCGTTGTACGGATGTGTGAAAAGATGAAAAACCGATTGAACGCTCATTATTAATAACATCATGATCATTTCCATCGTGATTAGGATTCCCATCATTGATATTAGCAGTATGACGAACAGATTTAACAATAATTTTCCCAACATAGGTATCACTTTCCCGATCACAAGCGGATACATTTCCCTTTGGAGATTTGGCAGTACCAACATCATTATCCATAAAACTGTACTGCTGTTGCTGAGGTTGTTGAGAGTTCAGATGTTGATGTGAGAAAGCGGGTAAAGTAGTAATATTATTGTCATGTCCACACAAATCATGATCCGCAGTCGCAGTTGAAGTTAACGGATTTGTCAATGAAGTTGCCAGACTCGGGGAGAGTTGTTTCGCGTTAGCCGAAGTTACTACAGAGGAATTCCGCGGTCGGCCTGAAGCGGTATTTGTCGAAACATCGGAAGTTGCAATGCTGTTTTGCCGTGGATTGCTCGACACTCGTGTGGGTAGCGAACCATGACCTGTCTCACTACTTTGGGAAAAATTGTTGCCTGAATTCATCGTGTAAATCAATCAAGCATGAGACTGTATCGATCTTTTATCATATACCACCACGACTACTACTAGCGCTTGTAGTGTGGATGAGCGGGCGATTCCGCCCGCTCGCCCGCTTGTTCCCTTGCAAGAGAATACTTTATAGATACACTGTACCTCGCGCAATGCCTTGCAATTTAGAATATTATCTAGAATTTGGCTATGAATACATGCAGACAGGAGTCCGCAAAAATACCTCGGGAAACTGAGTGTGGTGAAAACTGATGATTAAAAGGAACGCGATACTTCGAATATAGAAGTTACCGATGTTGCGCCTTCGAAGGCACTAGAAGAGTCCCAGGTTAAATATGCTTAGTGATGCTTTGACAATATTTTTGTTGCATCCCTGCAATTTCCACTCAAGCCAAATCGTAGTAATTCATTTCCGTAGGGCCAGTCACTCACGATGAATATCATAGTCCACATACGACAAAGAACCCACACCATTAATTTGTACGATTACTTGACAATTGAACTTCGTTTATAGAGATAGACGTCTGAATGTAACATTAGAGGTTCCCAAATTTTGTAGAAAGTCAAGCTTAACGAATTATGTGAACTACTGAACAAATAACTATATTGAATGGGAAACGTTAATTATTGTTAAAAGAGAGAAGAAAAAATTAAAGATCAGTTTAGTCGTGAACAATTTCTTCGGTAAAATGCCCGAGGCAAAGAGCTTAGCTAATCCGATTATGTAATGGCGACGAGACGAGACGAGGGGTAAGGTGGCGATTGTTGCGATAGTGGTGATGATGATGATGATGTTAATGTTGGTGATGATGGCGATGGTGATAGCAGTAGTGGTGCTCACGATGACGGCGACTACAACAGCGAAGGTAATGGCACTGGATGCAGCTGTGGTAATAGTCGTCTCATTACCAGTGTCGCTACCAACGATTACATCAGTCCAGAGATTTAGGTTAATACAACTACATATTTGTGACTTCAAACATTTACCATGTTGTAAAAATTATTACTAGTGTGTCGAGTATTTTAAGTGGTCAATAGTGTCACCTGTTATCAAATGGGTTTCCGCGTAATTACTTAGAAGCTAATCACAGTATAAAATGGTGGGTGAAGTAAACTGGGTATATTATCTACTATTCCACTTGTACTTTCATATTATCGTTCAGTAATTGCATACAGGTGTATATAATCCCTCTACGCACATAAGTATACAAGACCATACTAACCAGTCATGTTAAGTTAATATCTCACCAACGGCAATCGTGTATATGTAGTACTGTATGTTACATGTCGTAGATTGATCAAGTAACTAGTACACTAGAGTTAGATGGATCAACCGCAATACTACACAGATTTGATTTAATGGGATTGTTCATACGTAGTGGACATCCCGTTCTAATAGAGCAATTTTCCGTTAATCATACATGCGCGCACTCATTACACTTCGCATGAAGAAATCCCCGTACAGTTATAATCCAGCGTAGCTCAATATGCATACAACACGATCGTCAATGCGACTACCAGTAAGAAACACCGGCTACATTAAACTCCAACCATTGAAATTTAACTGCTTGTATACCCGCAACCCACAGCATGCACCCACAAATGCATAGTAATGCTCCTCTGCTACGACTTAATCCCGTAAGACTATCCGCACAAACACATTCTACATTTATACACGTACACCTGAACTGTTAAATCTTCTGTCCTGTCAATCCCAAGTCTATCCAGTTCATATTTGTTAATTCTTGATTTCGTTGACCTTTAATTTACAGACTTTTCACGACACAAGAATATGCCTTCTTCGCTAGCTCCAGAGTGCAATGTTTTTAAAGAGTATGATGCCTTGCCCAACTTCTCCTCGACATAAACTTCAAAATATACCAGCAACTGACACAAAACCCACCTTATCTTCATCCGTACCATCTTTGATCCAGACGATATGATATGTGCTTCCTAAAATGGTATAGTGAAAGTATGTCGCTAGTTCTTTTGCTAAATCTAGACGCTGAATTATCCCGTTAATCCTGTGTGTGAGCGCATACTTTTGCCTTGTATATTTTACGCTAACGTGTATCCGACAGAGTATCTAATGGGGAATGCAACGACGGACGAATGTGTACCCTTATTCAAGGAATATCGTAAATGTTTAAATGTAAGTAACCCCATTTCCCTTGAATGCTTGCCCGAGTCACTCCAATTAACCCTTAACCAATCAAAACAGGTAACCTTGAAGCAAAAAGGAATAGATGCAATGATAAATGATGCGCAAAGAGAAAACCATCAAAATGACCAAAATTACACCAAGCGCAGTTAACTTGACCATGTCAGGTCACCCGTATGACCTTTACTGGCCCGTCAATCCCCTAGATATTTCATCTTCTTTCACTTTGCCAATAGATTCGAATGTAACCTGTGATGTACACGCACAAAACCACACATCCTCCTTCAATAATCGTCCACTTCATTATTCTCGTTCAAACGCTGTCACAATATTTAGTGTCATTAATTAACATGGTAGAACAATGTATAATCTCCCAACGGTAAATGCATTGAGAAAGTTGGCTTGATCAACCACCAAGGCATGCGTTGACTCAGTTTAATGATTCAAATTGAAAAGCTATTACAATGGGATATTTGTCGTTGAACTAAGCAGATACATAACAATCAATTCATGACAAAAAAACTTTGCTAACACATCTAACCTTGAAAATTCATGGTAGCGGTCAGATAGTTCGGCCAGTGCAACTTGAAAATATCTTCTTCACACATGTACACTCAAAATTAACGTCGCGGCATTCCTCTACCTCGCAAAGCTCTTTGAGCTGCACCAGGAGGTAATCGACCGCGAGGTGCCGTAGGGGCATTGGATTCTTGATTTTCTGGTTAAAATATCACAAAATATTAGTCCAAAAAGTCAACCGTCCTCCGGTATAATGGACTAAAAATCCGAAAAATCGAAATTGCTTCAACTCACTGATTGTTTCATCAACACTTAGAATAAGACATGCCGCTTCTATAGCTGCACAAATTGCGTTAACTTTAACCAAAGCCGGTTCTCTGACAACTTGCTGCATATTATCAATAGCGACAGTTTCATTAACAAAATCTATGCCAGCCCAAATATTTCCTTTTTTATGCTCAACTCGTAATCGATTAAGAAAATCCGTAGAATCAAATCCAGCATTATCACACAACTGACGAGGAATAATTTCCAACGCTTTAGCAAAAGCTTTAATTATTAATTGTTGCTTATGAGGTATATTTTTATCAGCATAACCGTGAAGATACGCCGACAATTCCATCTGCATTAAACCAAGTGCATCAGTAACAATTTAACCAATCATCCACCACTACTTTACTTACCTCACACGCACCACCTCCCGCTACTATCGTAGTATTCTTAATTGCACGTTTTACTACCATAATGGCATCGTGTAAACTTCTTTCCACTTCAGCAATAAATTGCTCAGCTCCTCCTCGTAATATTAACGTGCACGTTTTCGCAGCTGGACATCCCTCAAAGAAATTATACCTTTCACCACCAATCTGTCTCTCTTCAAACTTTTCACACGTTCCCAAATGTTTAGGAAGTATATCAGAGCATGTAGATTGCAATCTCGCTCCAGTGGCATGTAATACTCGTTCCATATCATCGGACGAGACACGACCCGCACAAAATATGTTACGATCGGCAAAGTATTGAGTCGCTAAATCGCCAATGGGCAATTTACTGAGGACAATGTTAGCGCCGGATTTACTAAGTGCTTCCATTTTATCGAAAATAATTTGCCATTCTGCATCTACGATAGCCTGATATTCTGAAACTTGTTCCACGCGAACTTCAGCGTTGTCCTTTTCAGCTTTTAACTCAAGTTCCACGTTTAAACAAGCAATCTTTGGATTTTCCAATGATTTAGGTTGCTGCTCAAAGCCTGCGTACGAGAAAGTTTTTTTGAACGCTACACCGTTAATAAACAAAGAATCTTCCAAGGCCCCTCCCGTAATCTTCTTAATCCCGATAAGTCGTTCGTTTAAATCATCCTGATCAAGTGATAGTACTGCATCAACTACCATCTTGGTAAAGAATTCCGAATTTCGATGAACCAACTTGCTACTCATAGCCGTCGCTGCAAGTTTTTGCAAGGTATCACGTTGATTCATGCCTGATGTGCACACCGCAATCTCCTTGATCTTGTTAACCGACAGGGCCCCTGCCTTGCGAAGCCCTTTGATAATTGTATGGCAGCTTACGCCATGTTCAACGTATTCACGAACTTCCTTGAGTATCTCTCCTGCTAGTACTACTACCGATGTGGTTCCATCTCCAACTTCCGCATCTTGTGAGCGTGCGATATCCGTAAGGATTCGCGCCGCTGGATGAACGATATCTAGCAGCTAAAACAACCAATCAATTAATTATTTTAGTGTATTTTTGTTAGTTAATCAATTCTATAGTCTGCTCTGATTATGTCGGGCGGCTATCCCTAATTTTGGTTGGACATACCTTCATGACTGTTGCTCCATCGTTTGTAATAGTTTGCTTACCACTTTCGTCTACAAGAAGTAAATCTCCTCCATACGGTCCAAGTGTAGATTTAATGGTAGATTGAACTGCTAGACACGCACTAATATTCGAGAGAACCTGCCCACGTCCCTGTGATTGGTCGGTGCCTATACCCAAAATTTTGCTTGTTAACCTTTAATGGAACATCCTTAAGCCAGTACCTCTGAAGCCATGCCAATTCCTTTTTTTTTATTCTTGATGGTATGTTAATTTTGAACTCACCCTCTTTTAACACAATAATCGTTGGTGTCTGATCACGGAACGTCATATTGTCAGGAAATCCTAAAAATTTACTTTCAATTCCTGCGCGTATCCACTAGCCGACACGCCCACGCGACTAAGCCTTTCCGTTATATTTTACCTGCTAAAATTTCTCTCTACTCCGATAAAAACCCCTTGCAAAAATCCCCCAGTAAATTGAACATGTACACTCTTCCACAACTTGTCTATTTAACTATATCATCCATCCAAAACCTCGTCAACTTAGTGCCCTCGTCCTCCCCCCGCCAATTCCTCATCCATTCTTCCCATCCTCATAGCTTACATAACCACTGACTCAGCCCGTCACGTGTACGCGCCGGCAAAATTCCGGTTCTGTATATGACGTCATTAGGTTGCTCGTGTCGAGAATCGTGATAGCGGGAGAATGAAGAAATGGTCATACTGTGATGTTCTATCATGTAATTGATCCCAATACTTTGAATTTTACAGGTATTATCACCTTCATCCAATAATAAACGTGAAAAGTGATCCCTAAACTTTTATCCCTTCAACTAACTTTAATCGTTATTTCATGCATGAGCCGATCCTTCATAATTATTTCCTACTATGAAATTTGACATAACTATCATCATCTAACTTATTGACACCCTCATCGATACAATCACTACCCAAAAAGATAAATTATGTACTAGACGATAGCATTGCCAGTTAATGCCAAACAAGCTCCTCAGCTTGTCCTATAAATTGATCATTTACTTGTATGGCAGTATACTGGCGAAACGTTTCGAATTATATAGTACAGAGTAGCGAAGAAATTTTTCATGGTAACATGCCACAGAACTGAGAAAATACCACGATACAACATAAAATCATTTGATCATCCCAAACAATGATGATAATGGTATGAAAATTAAGCGTAACGCATAATAAACAATAAAAACCATCACCTTAGCACAGCTAAACCCCCACTTTACCTTTATCGTAAGGTTTAGGGCACAACAAACCATAAACAATTCATTCACTAACCATACAGTCCACCATTATTCTATACATCTTCACATATTCTGAGCCATAACATCCACGTAACGGTCCGCCCGCCGTTTGCTTCGAAGTGTACCCTTACCAGAACCACCCACCTTAGTTCGGCCTTGTCCTCGAGGTGAAATCAATTCATCCAGAAGGTCATCACCAGTTTTACAATCACTAGACCGAGCCATTGTCAATGTCGTACCGCCTTGGGATCCACCATTTTCATTCCCTGTCTTCGCTGTACTATCAACACTTATGGATACAGTCTCCGATTTTGATAACAATGGCACAGACGATGATGGAACCGGCAAATCTCCTGGTTGAGAATTAATTCCGTCCGTCTGAACATTAGCATTTATCGTCTTTGGTTTAGGTGGTGGAGCTTGCCTTGGAGGAGGCGGTGGTGGTGTCGGTGCATCACTAGCCGGTGTTGACGACTGATTCCGGTTTACCCATTTTTTAAGCTCTGTATCGTAAAAGAAGGAATTCTGTTCTCCGAGTTTAGCCTTAATTGGTCCAGTACCACCCCCACCGGTGGATCCACTAGCATCCTTTTTGAACCAACTGCCAAACCATGAAGAACTCTTAGCCTGAGTATTTCCCCCTGTGGAACGTTTATCTAAATTATCCCCCAATTTAGTACTATTTCATTTTCAATAACCTTTTTAATCTTACCTTCACTCTCCGATGGACGGGTAGATGAGCTATCCGATGTGTTTGTCGTAATATTTTTGTCGTTCAACATTAAATTTCTCGCTCGTAAAACTAAGTCATCATCACTGTCATCAACAAAATACCGGTTTTTTCTCTGTGGCTTGTCTTGTCCTTCAACTTTATCATCTGCACTCGAATTCCCCTTCTGATTCAAAGTACTCCCCGCACCAATCTCATCATCATTTCTTCCCAAATCTCCATCTAATTTATGGCTGAACACCGGAGGAATGTATGTAGACTGATTTTGTTCAATTTCATTTTCATTCCAGGTCCCATAGCCATATTGGGGATTACTTTCCTGTTGCACTTCACTTGGGTCAGATGTATCACACTGAGGTCTATAACGCAATAAAGTATCCCCAGCTTCAGTGGTCCTCGAACTATTAGGGGCATTACTAGATATATTCTTATCATTATCATGTGAGCCCGAAGTAAAATCTTGAGAATGTGCTTGACCATGTTGACTTTGATACGGCCCGAACTGACACGTATTAAAATTATTCCAGTCAGCTTGACCAGACGATGAGTTAACTGCGGAATAATGCGGAGAAGCCAACGGAGCTGAAACAGGCACTGGTTGGGCCGAATCAAGTGAGTTTTCCTGAGAAAATGTATTAGCCGTATCAGACGAATAGTTAACGGGTGTATATCGTGAACTCGAATATCCAACAGAGCCAGATACATGTGGTAAGTGACCAGATGTGATATTAACATCATACCGTTGACTAGCCGTGCGAACATCGACTTGTGACGATCTACGGCTAATGGTTAATGTGTTACTTGTGACATTGGCAAATGGCCCTGAACAGACGGGTGAAGGTTTTCGATAATCTTCCTCCTCTCCAGTAACAAAAGTTGCCAACTTATTCCAGACAGACTCTGAAACCTTGTCAACATTAGGCCGGGTTAACCAGGAAGATATAGAATCTTCCGATGAAGAGGCCGAGACTAACTTCGCCAAATCGTCCAATTTCGATAAAAGTGTAGAATTATAGTAAACTGACGTTTTAGGTTTGCTCTGTATTTGTGCTGTGATAGCTTCAACATAAAGTTGAGCCTCCGATACTTTTCCCGATTGCGCGAGTAAATATGCATGATAAAGCTTGTACCCAGCCAGATGTGGTAAACAGACGCCTGGAGAGTTCAAGGATAACGCGAATTCCAGTACTTCCGTTAGAAGAATTGATTCTATCTCACTTTCTGCATGAGTATCGCCACCATACAATGTTGGATCAATACCCAATAAACTAATGTCCGCTTCGAAATCTTCAATTCCAGATATTACTGTTACAGGACGGGCAAACAAAAAGCAAACGTGAGCTGCTGAAATTCGAGAATAGCTTTTAAGTAACCTTCCGAGGAATCGCATTGATTGATTATCACCGGGTGTCCGATTGCTCATTAACAGTAACAGACTTTCTTGCCATTTATCTAGGCCGGCCAAAGTTTTATCGTCATTAATTTCCATGTTCAAATCATCATGATTTTTGCTAACCATGCGGAATCCTGCCCTGGCTGATGCTGGAACTAACTGATCAACACTTTCTTCCCAATTGCCAATTAATGTTTCATATAACATGGCTAAAGCTTCATTCCCCGTTCCCGTAGACTTAATTTCTTTGCGCACAAATTCTTGCACAACTTGTTTCCAAATATTTCGACTCAATGTGCATGATAGAATCATAGCGTGACCCCATAGCCCTTGATCAACCGCTTGCCAGACTGCTTTATTATGATCTCCAGTCGATAAACAATCTCTAATTGCCTTAAGACACTGAGGATTCCCACTTAACTCTTGATTATCCCGTTTAGATACTGGCTCGTGAACCCTCATCTCTTGACTAAAAAGATCCAATTTCAACGACAGAATTTTGTGAACTCCCTGATCAACCTTTGGGGATCCCTCCAATACACCCTCATTTTCAACTAAAAGTTCCAAAACTTTCCAAAGTAACAATTTTTCCCATATTAACTTCGCCCGGTCAGGATTATTACTCTGTTGCTCCAACATGTCTTCAATTTCTTTAATACCATTCTGAAGCCACGCGAGAACATCTTTTCGTTTGTTTTTCTTCAATGGGCCAGGAAATTTATCAACTCGTTCCGACAATGGAATAATAGAACTAGTTGGAACAATCTTCATATCACCCGGGACACATTTAAGTGATGCTGTTTTATTCCCCGGTAAATACTGCGGTATACGATCAGGAAAATACAGTAATACATTCCCATTGCTACCCCAGTTGATTAGAGGGCATCCTTTCCATCGTTCAAACGGATCAGCTGCCCGTTCGTCTTGCGGTGGAACAAAATCAACCTTTGTAGATGAAGCTTCATTAACCGTTGCACCTGCGACAGGCTCATAGCGCGGCGACGAATTCCTCACACTACCCAAAGGTCGAGACGATGCTGAATAGTTACTTGTGGCCCGTTTCAACATAGGTTTACCCGTTTCATCATTGCCTTGGGGCACAGTCGCGGAAGGAGCAGGTAAAGGCGCCGATGGTGGCGTCTTACGTGTAACGTGATCATTTGGTTGATACGATGAACCACGCAAATTGGCCTGGTTCACAGCAACCGGCTGAACGCTTGGTTCACGAGTTGAATTCACTAACGGACTTGATGTACGTGGTGCGTATGGTAAAGCATTTGAGCGTAAAGCTCCTGCAGGAGCAAAACTCCTGATACCAGCACCTGCTACGGACGTAAGCTCGTTGGCATCTGAACTCGTAGAAGCTGCCGGTACGGGGGAGTATCTATTAGATGGAGGCTTTGTCGGTTGGGTTGTGTGAGAATAATGCGGCGGAGGTGGTGGTGGTGTTGATTGGGACGAAGGCCCACAACTAACTGGTGTTACACCAACGTCCTCACGTACAGAACCCATACTAATTGATGGAATTTCTTGTATATCATCTTGCATTGGCTGTGAAGGAGGAGGCGGCGGAACAGTGGAACGAGTCATCGACCTGGGTGGTGCGGCGTATGGGTTCGCATGGGGTCTTACACTAGCTGGCCGTGGCCGAATCAAATCCGGTAAATCCTCAAAAAAGTCCTTGCGGAGCGGTTCAGTATTGAACCCTGTAGCAGTTGTTGTCGTCTTCCCAAGAGTATTGAACGCTGGGGAACTTGGCCCCGGTGATTGGGATGATAAATTAAATTTTAAATCTGACTGGTGAGTGGGACTGGGAACAGGTGCGTGTGAAGAGTACGTAGACCCGAACGGCGCTGTCACACGTCGTCGGGGACGAACATCAATATCAGGAGGTAAATCAAAGGCTAACTGATACCCTTCCTTTGGCTTATCCACAGAGCTCTCAACCGGTTTTGGTGCGCTAACAGGTTGCATCACAGATGCAGCATATGGTCCGTAATTAGAAATTGACTGCACATAAGAAGGCGAGTAGTTACTACCAACCCCCGGCGGTTGGAACATATAGGAGGCACTCGTCTGATCCAGGATTGATGGAGTCTGGTCATTGGAAGCATAGCAAGGCGCTTCCGATTCCTTTTCACGTTCACAGGGCGATGAAGAGGAATTTACTACAGAATCCATACAGTTCTCATCAAGCGTATCTTCCAGAAAACCCTCACCATCATCAAAAACAAATGTGACTTCATCATTGACATATTCGGCCGTCAGTGTTGGTTCGTCTTCTCCTAATTTTTCATTATTATAAGTTCGTTCCGATTCATACTCATCTTCGTCAAGTAGTGAGGCGTCATTAGAGAAAGCAGCTTTCCAAGATTCTAAAACATCATTATCAGTAAATTCATCATTGGGAGCATCATCTTGACTTCTTAGATCAGGGGCAAAAACGGGGTCAGTAGCTGACGAAATGTTGAAAAAATTGACATTATCTTGGGGTGATCCGAAGTCGAATGAATGATTAGTTTTCTCGTGATCAAGAGGTGAATTAGATGTGTGAAAAATTCTATCGGACCATTCAGTAGCAGTTGAGGTATTGGTATGGTTGATAGTAGAAGGAAACATATGAGTTGAAGAGTCTGATAAGGAAGGTTGGTTTTCACGAGGCTCATCTTTCAATCCAGTAGCAGAAGATTCATTGTAAGTAGACGTGGCGACGGGAACATGCGGCGAATCAGTTTTATCGAATGGAGGTTGACTCCAGGATTGAAAAGAGAAATTCCCTGGATGAACAGGAGATTGGTGGGAGGATGGGTCATGAGTCCCATCGGGCGACATTTGCAAAGATGGGGAGCGGGTAACTGGAGAAGACGAAGCCATCATTACAGAGCCGGAAGTAAATGATGTAGGAGGGGCACGGGAAATTGGTTCAATACGCGATTTAAGATGAACTGAGCCAGGACCAGACCGCGTAACGCTTGTGGAAGAAGTAACGATACTATCGGGCATTGTAGATGATTGATTAGCAGAGGAAGAATGAGGATCCGGATTAGACAAATAAACGTGAGAGTTTGGGAGTAGAGAATTTCCGTGGGTTTGATGCTGCAAATGTGGTGGAGTATAAGTTATATCCAGATTACCAGAAGGATCTGAAGGATCCAGGGGAGGAATTGAATTAGAAAATTTTGCTGAATCGTTCATTGAGTTAGGGGAAGCGTGAGGAGGAAGGGGAGGTGAGGTTGGGTTCATGACGATGATGATAACGGATGGTTAGTTAGCATGTACACGCACACCCAATGTAGAGAGAAAGTGATAACGTCAAAGTAAACTTTCTGAGTAAAAAGCAACGTAAGACGATAGACGATGGAACCAAAAAAGGTAAGGGTTAATAGAGTGATAGGAGTAGTGAAAGAAGAGTAAAATTGGCCAAAAGAAGCAAAATTGCACAATTCAAATATGTATAGCGCGTTAACGCGAGGAATCCGAGATAACAAGGCCGAAATACTCAATTCAAAGAAAAAGATGAACAAGTTGATCAAGTTAGTAGGAAAAGAATGTCGAGGAGAAGCAGGTGGATGAAATAAACGTGTTGAAGTGATGGAATTGCTGGCAAATTTTAACCCTTTCACCTGCACGCGGAAACGTGGCAACCAACGGATAAATTGTTAATCCCTTCCCCATCTGCATAGTCTGCGTCACATGTCCAGCACCGTTAGGCCACTAGTCACGGATAATTATTAAAAGCTGCCCCGAACAATCTCCATTTCAGTCCACGTGTTCCTCTAATTACGTAATCATTTTCCTGTGCCCGTGGCTGGGATGTGGCGAGTGCGTAGTGTTGCTGTAAGTAGAATCTTCCTTGGAATGTGTTGTGCCACATATTCTGTGGCGGTGGCATGGTTTGAAGCAGGAATCGGAGGAAGGTATGGCCGATGTTGAGTCAGATGTTTGATAGGATGAATCGTCTCGTCTTAACTTCTCCATCTCTTCCGTCCTTTCACATGTAGCCCAGTGGGTCCGTTCCGTCTCGTCTTCATCTATTCCACTTTTTCGTCTCGTCTAGTTCTGTTTCCATTCAAGTTACTTTGCCTTACTGTAGCGTATAGTCTTAGTTCATTCGATGATAATCGTTAACTTACCCATACTATGTCATGAAAATTTCATTTCTAGTCAGTTCACGGGTTCTCATGACATACTTTATCATTGAACTTGCCTTGTAAAATAGTTTGGCATCGAGTTAGTTTAATTGTTAAACTAAATTTACCGAATTTTGCACTAACCAAGGATTATATGGGAAGTTTACACACAAATTTTATAACTAATCCTTTACTCGTTCATGGAATATTCAAGGAAAAAGTACATATCCACGCACCCAAATTACGAGACCCAAGTTTTTGATTTCACAGAATAAAGTCCCGTAGTGCTTAATATTACGCGTTCTCTATACCCCTTTCTGTAGTGTCGTGCTTGCATGTATTGCTTCTCATGGCTATACACGATAAATCATCACCATTAAATTTTCCTTCAACTGAGTCTACGTCTCAAATGAATGGCGCAACCACGTCCACTACCCACTTTCCGTTAAATGAGTCTATAAATGTTAAAAGCATTGACGATGTATCATCCGACTCCGACTCAGCATCTGACCTTGTGCTCGACACGGAAGCTGACCTAAATGGATTAGGAGCGACTAATTTTGTCACGTCAGCTAGGCCATTCTCCCTCTCAAATAGCCTGCGTGATGCCACACGTTACAAATTCAACCTGGATAATTTAACCGATCGAATACCTCTCCGTAGACTTCGCGGCACCAAGCTCCCTTCCACAATCAATCATGAAAGGGCATACCATGCGTTAAACAAAGCATCTAATATGTCTTCATCTTCAAATCTTTCCGAAAATAATACGATTAATATCAATGAAATTGACAGTGATTCTCACAAGGCGAACGGAGATTCCTCCTTTGAACCTATCAGTTCTTCTCAACATTTCCCATCTAATTATTCACATCGTCAACAACCCTCCACGGCGTATCGCGGTCACAACTTCTGGTCCAGGTTTCGCAAACTTCGATTACCCCACTTTCGCAAAACCGTTAGAACTCCCCCGTCTCGCGTCATTCTCGTGGGTCGCTCACAACCTGTTCGATACACTCGGAATGTCATTTCAAATGCAAAATATACCATCTGGACCTTTTTACCCAAAATGTTATTCAATGAATTTTCATCCTTCTTCAACCTCTACTTTCTTCTGGTAGCCTTGTCTCAAGCGATTCCAGCCCTTCGTATAGGTTTTTTATCCACTTATATTGCACCTCTTGCTTTTGTTCTCTGTATATCCATCGGCAAGGAAGCTCTTGACGATATTACCCGACGGAAACGTGATACTGAAGCCAATTCTGAACTTTTCACCGTTCTTAGCTTCCCCTTTATAAATGGAAATATACCATCCACTCACAGATTTGCAACGTCACACTATTTACCAAAAGAATCCAGCGCAGTACGTCAGGTGGCACGGAACGATTCTCGATTACCCGCCGATCTCAAGGCTGAAATTGATCAAGGCAACATTGACATTAATGTTAAATCGTCGAGAAACCTTAGAGTAGGTGATGTTCTCTTACTTGGTAAAAACCAACGGGTGCCCGCAGATACTGTTATTCTTAAATGTGTTTCACCTGATGATAAATCATCAGACAGTCAAAAAGTCGATAAAAATATCCAGCATGCACAATCATCGGGCCTTATAAATTTATTCTCTGATGAAAATGATGGAGATGAGAATCATAAAAGCCTGACATCTCATGATGATTTAAAGAAACGTCAATCGTCTCCGGATACATTTATACGTACTGATCAACTGGACGGGGAAACGGATTGGAAGCTTCGGCAAGCATCACCGATATCACAAAGCTTGCCTTTGCATGAATTTGCCAATCTTAAAATTTTAGCAAACCATCCTCGAGCGGATTTTTACTCATTTGTGGGTCGCGCGGTTTACACCAAGTCTCAATCTGAGGCTAATTGGTCCCAATATTCGGGTACCCCAGACGAAGATGAAGGCCTGGTTCGTGAAGTTGAAGGTGAATTAGAAGAACAGGTCACTGCACTGACGGTGGAAAATAGTATGTGGGCCAACACAGTTGTTGCATCAGCCGGTCTCGTCTACGCTGTCGTGGTATACACAGGCAAAGAAACTAGGACGGCATTATCGACTAGTAAAAGTCGATTTAAAACCAGTTTATACGAGTCTCAGTTAAATGTTATGTCTATGATTCTCTGTGGCCTAACATTGGGGCTGTCGATAGCATTAGTCGCGATTAACGGATTTGAAGAAGAAATTGCTAGTGGTAGCCTAGGATCGACACGCAATTGGTGGGTTGCCGTTGTGCGATACTTGATATTATTTTCTACTATAGTTCCCGTATCGTTGCGTGTAAATGTTGACATGGCCAAATCAGTGTATACATGGCTAATCGAACATGATAAATGTATACCCGGTACTAAGGTTCGCTCAAGTTCAATTGCAGAAGAATTAGGATGTATAGAGTATCTCTTATGCGATAAAACGGGCACGCTAACTATGAATGAGATGGAGTTGAAAAAAATTCACATTGGCAGTATGTCCTACGCCAATGATACTATGGATGAAGTAGCCGCTTATATTAAGCAAGGGTTTGGTAACTGTGAAAAAGCTGGTGAGGGTAATCGAATGCGTCGTGATATAGCTAGCAAAATTCAAGACTTGGTTGTTACGCTGGCAATTTGTCACAACGTTACACCGACGGGTGAGATTGAGGGAAACCATGGGGATGGACAAACCTATCAAGCATCATCGCCCGATGAGATAGCAATTGTACGATGGTGTGAACAAGTTGGACTCCGTTTGGCATACCGTGATCGGGATAGAATGCGGTTAAAAAGTGTTGACAGTAACGAAGAAGTTATTGAAGTTCAAGTATTGCGTATATTTCCCTTTACATCAGAACGGAAACGGATGGGAATTATCGCACGAGTTAAACGAGTTGGAAAGGTTAACACCGAAGCACCCGTATTCAAGTTTTCTGGAAACCATTATAAAGGAGAAAGTAAAGTTAACGATAATAACAGTGGTATTTGGTTCTTGCTTAAAGGAGCCGATAACGTCATGCAAAATTATGTTAGGAAAAGTGATTGGTTAGACGAAGAAACTGGGAATATGGCACGTGAAGGATTGCGAACGCTTGTGATAGGCGGACGGCACTTAACAGAGTCAGAATATGAGGAATTTTCACGTAAATACGCTTATGCGTGTGCAACGCTTGACGAGAATAGAGATAGTAAAAGTCAAGAAGTAATAACCAAGCACCTTGAACGAGATTTGGAATTATTAGGCGTTACTGGAGTAGAAGATCACTTGCAAGAAAAGGTTAAATGGTCCATTGAAATGTTGCGAAATGCAGGCATAAAAATTTGGATGTTAACAGGTGATAAAATTGAAACTGCACGTTGCGTGGGACTAAACTGCCGTTTAATTCGACGCAACACAAACATCAAAGTTATCGAAAATATTCAAATCTCTAATCCTCATACGGCCCTGGAAGAAATCGACAATATTGTTAAATCAATCAACTCTGCCGCCAGTTACTCAAATCTTATAATTGACGGTGCCTCGCTTAACCTCCTGCTCAGCCACAACCCCTCCACCTTCATTGAAACTCTGACTAAACCTCCGGCCGTGATATTTTCCCGATGCTCACCGGACCAGAAAGCCGAAATTACTAATCTTCTTCGTCGGCATCTTGGAAGTTCTACGTTGACGTCATCGCTATGTCGGGTAGCGTGTATTGGAGATGGCGGTAATGACGTTTCTATGATTCGCAATGCTGATGTATCCTTTGGTATCCTCGGTAAGGAAGGTTGTCAGGCTTCCTTAGCTTCGGATATATCATTAACTAAGTTTCATCATGTTACTCGTCTAATTTTGTGGCATGGTAGAAATTTTTATCGTTGTTCCGCTAAACTTGCCCTCGCGATAATACATCGTGGTATCATCTTTTCCTTCTGTCAGGCTATTTACTCCTTAATTCTTTCTTTTACCAACTCATCCCGTTTACCACCCCCCGCTTCTGCTCTTTTTCCTAATTGGTTACTTGTCGGTTATGCTACCCTGTATACCATGTTTCCAATCTTTAATTTACTTCTCGATCGTGATGTCACTTCTCTCGTTTCTCTACAGTATCCTGAACTATATGCTGATTCTCGTCTCATTTCTGCTCTATCTCCTTCTATTCTTCTCACTTATATTCTCCTTGCCTTTTACCAATCTTTCATTATACAGCTCGGTTGCCATTTATCTCTTTATTTACTCACTTCTGCCCCACTATCATCTACCCTTGCAACTCTTTACAATACGGCTATTGCTTATACTGCCTTACTTCTTTGTCAGTACGCTACCCTCGCTATTCACTTCATATCTACATGGCATTACTCTATGTTTCTCTCATTCCTTGCTTCTGCTGTCTTCTACTTTCTATCCTGGCCTTACCTTGTATCTGCTGGTTACTTTTCCGATCCCCCCTGGGCATTACCTGCCTTCTCTCTGTCAACTACTTTACCTTTGATATTCATTGCCCGTTTACTCACAATTTTACTTCTCACTGTATTGCCTCTCATATCTTTCAAGTTGTTTGCTCGTCTTTATCGTCCCACCCGCCACCAAAAGATTCTTCGTGCCTCACCTCCCACTACCACGTCTTCCATTCTTTAACTTATTAACTGTTTGTCCTCGCTTTCACCTAAATTTTTCTAATTGAACAAATATATCATTTCAATTATTGCTTATTTTCCACAATCAACATTAGACAAGTCTTATACATCGTCGCCTTCATTTCTAATCTCTCCTATACGTCTCAATTCACCGCCTGCGTCTCAACGAATGACTAAACAACTATTTCTAGATAAACGTGTCAAAATTACTAATTCCAATTATGTACAGCTTGAATTCGTAAACTTGGTAACTGTTTCTAAATTAACTAAGCACTTTTCTCGTGCTGCGTCGATACCCGCTGAAGTGAAACCACTAAATGAAATTACCACCCATTAGTAAATCTCTACAGCTCAAGATATTCCACCAAAATTTCAGAAACTTACCGAAATCCTCCAGACTACGTTGTTTCGCGTCTTTCTTTAGGCCACGTCCATGCATTAAATTGTCAAATCCCACGGAGTCGTGCAACAAGTAGTAGAGACCACCCATTACACAAAACACGCCAAATGAAAAAATCCACACTCGAACAACTGCAACAATGGATGTTTGGCCCCCAATAAACCATCCAAAAACACAGAAGAGTGTCGCAATAATATCCACCACGAAAATAGCTCCCGTTAATTGCCAAGACGGGATTGAGCTCCAGAATGGTCCACTTGCACGTGTGATGAAAATTAACCAATTCTCAGTCAGGGAAATTTCCAAGAACAAAACCTCATCGCGAACACCAAAGTTTTGGACAATACCGCCGTAAACCCCTTGGCCTTGTTTGGCGTTGGAATTATCTTGGTACGGTAACATCGTCGTCAGTGTAATCCATGTTCCAACTGCTAGAACGACCCCTAGTAATACCGACATACCCCAAAGTTTGGGAAGATTCCATTTGATAGGTGTCCGCGAGAAAGGTGCATTGTCGTATGCAATAGCCAGAGTGGCAATATCGGCGAAGATGGCAATAAAAACGACCAATTCCAAATTTAAACTCTCATTCATTATCGCAATCCATAATCCCAAGAAAATTTCCAAATGCAGGGACAGCGCAATTCGATACACGACATATGCATACATTCGGTGAAAAATTTGCCGTGAGGTTTTAAGTGCATCGATAATTGCAGATAATCCGGGAGCCAAGAAAACAATATCCGCTGCAGACCGTGCCGCATCGGAGGACCCTTCGACAGCTATACCAGTATCAGCTTTCTTCAGCGATGGAGCGTCATTGACGCCATCGCCAGTCATGGCAACAAGGTAGCCACGCTGTTGTAGAATTTCTACTACATTATACTTATGCTGTGGGAACACTTCAGCAAAACCATCAGCTGCTTCAACAAAATCGTATACTTCTGATCCCGGCATCTCACCACCACCACCCAATCCCAAACGCTCAGCATTGTAAACATTCGTCCCGAGGCCTAGCTGACGGGATGTTTCTCGAGCAATACCAACGGCATCACCAGTAAGCATTTTAACAGATAGACCTAAGGACTTTGCTTCATTGATAGTGCGTGCGGTATCATGACGAGGTGGGTCAGAACATGGCATGATACCGAGAATCTTCCAAGGTTGATTCTCCCTTTTACGAGCAACACCAAGGGACCGAAAGCCACGGGTAGCAAATTCGGCAACTTTGAGTTTGTAATCCTCTTCAACAGGACCAGGTACTGAACCCTCCTCATTGACAGTACGAAGAACAAACAAGGGAGCTCCCTTTACACAAGTGATTCTTTCACCCTGGGGCGATTCAACGACGGCTGTGACTTTCTTTGAAACGGGGTCAAACGGACTGAATTCCAAAACCTTGTACTTCGAGAGAACTGATTTCGCACGGGGGTAATGTTTTAAGGCCTTGAGGAAAGCTTTGTCAATGGCATCAATGCCTTTTTTGTTACGGGAAGCGGCAAGACAGGCAGTAAGCATGAGGTCTTCGGGGTCGACGCCCTCACAGCAGTATGGCTCAGCTAGTGTCAACTTATTTTTGGTCAAGGTACCAGTTTTGTCGGAACATAGAATTTCAACACCGGCGAGCGACTCGATAGCTGACAATTTTTGGACAATAGCCTGCTTTTTGGCGAGGTAAGCGGCTCCGACGGCCATGGTGGTGGTGACGACAGCAGGCAGACCAACCGGAACACCAATGATAGTAATAGCGAGAGTAAATTCAAGAATAAGAACGATGGGGTTGGAGCGGTAAAAAGAAGAAATCCAGACGACCAAGAGGGTAAAGATTACGAGAATAAGCAAAACGGTACCAATTCCATTAAGAACTTCAGTGAAATGGCCAGAGCCGGCAGAAGCGGAGGCAACCAAAGAAGCAGCTCGACCGACGAAAGTTCTATCACCGGTAGCTGTAACTATCATAAAAGCTTCACCCCGCTTAACAGCGGAGGAAGCGTAGCAAGTATCATTGTGATGTTTATCAACAGCAAGGGACTCTCCAGTGATGGATGATTGATCGACTTGAAGAAAGGCATTTTCGGTGACGAGTCTGCCGTCGGCAGGAATAATGGTGCCCTGGAGAATAAATGAAATTAATACGACGATATGACGGTAGAGAAGGGAAATAAACCAGAAATTATTACCTCTTCGAGTTGTAAAATGTCACCAGGTACGACTTCAGGGGCCTCAATTTCGATTAGTTTACCATCACGTAAAACGGTTGCTCTAAGGGCCAAAGTCTTTTTGAGTTCCTCGACAATGGAACCAGCTTGAAATTCTTGGACAAAACCCACTACGGCATTGAGTAAAAGGAGGGCGCAAATGACACCGAAATCTACCCAATCTTGAAGACCGGCGGCGAGAACAGCGGCAGCCTGTAAAGAAGAAAACGGTTAGCATAGTTGGGGGAAGGAGGGGGGCTAAAGCCGAGGAATAAGAGGTTACCAAGGAGAATTAGATCGAGGCGGGGTAAATTAGCAAAAAGATGACGTAATCGTGGAGAAGGGATGAGAAAAAGACTGGGGTAGATAAAAACATGAATGAAGATTTTCTTGAAGCAAAAATGATGTGTGTGATGATTATAAATGATAAGCGAGGTGTGGAGAGCAGAGTTAACGAGGTAAAATAAAGGAAAAAAAAAAGATGATGGGAAGGAAAGAAACATGAAAAGAGAGTTACGGAATAAATTGAAGGAGATGAAAAGAGAAATTTACCTCCATGACGAATTGGATGGGACCAATAAAGTAGGAGAAAAATTTAAGCACAAGATTCTCTTTCTCCTCCTTCATTTTGTTTAAGCCATATTTTTTTCGGCGGGCGAGGGCTTCACTCTCGGTTAAACCGATTCGAGTATCAGTATGTAAAAGTTCCTCTGGAATATCACGGGGGCCGGAGGGAGAATTTTCATCGGTATCATCGTCAATTGGAACGTCGACAGAGGCAAGTTCATCTATGAGAGCATCAATATCCTCATCCTCATCATCATCATCGGGGCCAGGTTGAGACTGATTTTTGCCCATAGATTTCTCTGGGTCTAAGGGAGAATTTCTGAATGATGGAAGGTGTGAAGAATCTTGACCGCCATAATTGAAAGTGAGTTTTTCGTTTTCCTCCATAGTTTAAAGAATGAATAGGAATAAGACAAGTAATGAAGCGAGAGTCAGTAAGTGGGAATTATTTAATGAAAAGATTGTATATAATGATAGTTTTTGAGGGATATATCCTCAAGGGGATATATCAACTGAAGGATATGAATAAATGGGAAAAATTCATACAAATGAAGAAACGAATGAGACAAACAAGTTGAGGCGGAAGTGTTGGAAGAATTAAATTGTTTAAGAATAAGAGAAGTGTGACGATGATCTGAAGATTGAAAAGAGAGTAATCTCATGAGGTACAGGAAAGCAAATAATGGAAAGGGAATTTCAGAGTGAAAGAGTAAGAGAAAGAATGAATGTTTATGAGCACGATGGAGCGATGGAGAAATTTAAGAAGCAGTGAAAATGAGGAGGAAAGTTGTGAATAAAAGGAAAATGAGGGGAAGATGAAGAAGGAATGACGCGATAACCGGAAGGGGGAATATTTTATGTGAGACGGAGCAAACGAGTAGGGAAGTAACGAAGGAGGATAAAAGAGGGAAAGATGTGGTATGAAGTAGTGAGAACGGGAATAAACGAGTGGCGAAGAGGTGAGAGAGATACAGGATTACGGGAATAAAATAATAGCCGAAGTGTCGGAATAGAAAAGTGAGAAGTAATCCGAGAAAAGCCGAGCTAAGGGTGCGGGATAGAATGTTGGGAGGAAAAAAGTAGATGAATTGAATTAAGTGAATTGAAATGATTACAAGATAGGAAAGTAAACAAGAAGATATTAAAGTGAATAAAGTGCACGTGCAGAAAAGGAAAGAGCAATAGGAAGGAAGGAGGGTGCTATGGAGGAAAGATTTGAAGGGAAATAAATGACGGGTAGACACGAGTCGAAATTAGGAATGTAGAGCACGGGAGAAGTAGTAAATGAAATTTGTAGTGATTTGCAAAAAAGGAAAGAGCGAGTTGGGGACAAAGTAAATACGCACAAAACCCCAACAAGTCCATTTATATGATATTAATGTATATAAATTGAATTGAGTATGTATTAGGGAGAGTGAGCTATCTACCATAATTAATGATGAAAAAGGAAGGCGCCGAGTTTGGGAGCTTAATTGGGAAAGAGCCTCGGGAAACTGACATACGGGAAACGTCGGACTAATGGAACGTTGAGAACAGGATAGGGAGATGGGTATGGAGGGTTAAAGATTTGGATTAGTTTATCGAGCATTTTGACTAAAGAGGTGCAAATTTGACGAAGGGGAGGAGTTTTTTATTTTTTTGGTCGGGTTAAAGTATACATTTGCTTCAACAGAGAAATCCCTTTGATAAGTGTGAGAGTGGGTGTAGTGAATATCGGTGGAGGGTTCTAGACTGGTAGAAAACCGCTAATGTTCCCCTGTTGAAAGGCAGTTCATCACGATTCGCTGCATAAAGTAATACGAGTGTAGTCTACTGTAGTGAAATAGTGTTTAAATTGTTTATTTTTTATATCTTTAACTCAAACAAAATTTAACTGGATAATATATATAATTCAGTTATTCAGCCCAACCAACTATGATTTGTTCATTCGACCAGTAGCGATTTTTTTTTCATATTCGTGAGACATGACATTGGGCCACCCTACGCAACCATTATTAAGTGTCCACTAGGCATTTCAATCTTGGATGTACCCTGTTTTGCCGGTCAGTTCGATTGTGCACTCGTAAATCATAAATAGGATATTGTGATATTAACAGAAATCAGGCAAATTCCGATTTGCTCATGGTCTGGGCAAATACGCACTACTACTACTGCTACCACCATCACGTCTTTGTTCTCTGGTAAACATTTTTACTTTAGCCATATCATATGGTTACAATTTATTACCATTATCCTATTGCGTAAACGGTAAATTATGATTGTTCCTATCTCGTTTCCTCGACGACTTTAGCCAGTCCATTCTTGAGAGTATACATAGTAATATAGTTAGTTATGAGCAAATTTAATTTATAGGCTAAGTAAAGCAGTATGGCAAATTTTTACATGATAAACTATATTTGATAGTTAAGGAATAGAAAGTTAAAGGATGAAAGCAGTTCACGAAACGTATAACATGCTTGAAATGTGTAACGGTAATGGATTAGAAGAAAATCAATCAGTTCAATTAACGATGAATCGTGTTGAAGAAATTAAAAGGGTACAAGGGTTAAAATTGATTTGTGAGAGAAACGGTATATCACGAGAAGAATCCTTTGTATGTAATATACAAGGTCGCTTAACATGGAATAATGAGAAGATTAGGGGGACACGAGTAAGCTAGCTAAGTTGGGAAATTAACGTACAGTTCACCATAAAATTTCCCACCTTCTATACATTTAATGGAACGTTCCTGAGTGGTATTTATCACGTGAAACTCTGTAACGGCGGTACGGGCAGTTAGGATGAAAATTAGGAGTAGTAGGGAAGAATACACGGCGTACATGATTGCCATAACGATAGGGAGGGAGGATAATGGTAATGTACCTTGACAGATGGGATACATCACGGCCGAGTATCCAAGTTAACGTTAATGACCCGTAATGTCGGGAAGTAAAGGTTGGAGAGGCGGGTGAACAGCTGAATCAGAGCTGGGCGATTTAACATAATATCATGTATAGTTTAGGGTAAGAAATCACAGGGTAGAAGAGTTGGATAATGTAAGGAAAATGGAATGGCTAAGTGTACACCCCACCACGTGGCTAACATTTGAGATATTCAGGTTGATTATGACAATAGTGTGATGATTTATTAACGACTATGATGATGTTATGGTGGTTAGGGTAAAATTTAGCTATTGGTGGGGACAAGTATAGGAAGGTAGGCCACGGATAAGTTTTCCGGGACAAATCAACATGTAAACACGAATATATTTACTTAGTACTCGTGTTGAACTTACTCGTTGGGCAACATTGAGAAGTTTACATGCTTTTGGAAAGGAATTCCAAGCATTTTTCAAGGTAAAGGCAATATGAACTTGTCATAAGTATTAAGGAACCGGAACGATTTCGGATTTAATCATTCAGATTAATTTTTGGTAAAAAAAAATACAAGACGGATACACACTTTGCAGGACTAGCAGAATGAGGATGCGGTTGGCTGCACCTGATATAATCAACGATTTTCGGCTGGCATGATGGAACAGACTTGTTAGCTGATATGAAACAGTGGCAAGTGAAGGTAATGGATCAAAGAGGTGTAGTGTGTTGAATTTTTCTTTTGTATTGTGTATGGGTAGGTTAATGTGCATATTATTTACAAATTATAAGGAAATAATGAGTCGAGCATAAAAAAAGGCTTAGGCGTAGTCAAGAGGTATTAAACAATTTTACTTGGTGAATATTACATAGTTTAGTTAAAATGTGCTTGAACATACATATTTAGGATGAATAAATATAAAACAACGCTATGATTAACAAAGAATTTATCGGGTAAAGATTTTTAAAAGCTAAATTGAAAATGATAAGTGGGTGATTTACAAAAAAATGGGGAAGAGGAAAAGTTGAATAGGCTGGAAAGTAGAGATAGAAGAGTATTACTAGAATTAGACAATATAGAGTAAAAGGGTGTGAAGCGGGAATTGTAGATGACAAGATTTAGCGGGAAAATATGGATGGGGAAAAGAGTCAAGAGAAGGTAAGAGGATACATTAAAGAAGAAATTGTAAAACGAGAATGGGAAAAGGGAGGTGGTGATAATGGGGAAACTGGTACAATTATACTTGTAAAATGGTACAATTTACTTGGATTATGTGATGATGGATAAATTAGACAAGGAAATCATGAGCATCAGGGTAACCAGTCGGGAAACTGAATGAGAAACTGAAAATTTTCAAGAAAGCCTTGACAAAATAATTGTCAAAGCTGGAGATATACAAAAGTTCACGTGGATTTTGGGAAGAATGCGAAAAGTGGACGAGACAAGGCAGAGAAGGATAGGATCATCAAGCGATTTTCAGTGAGTAGTAAAAAAAGTATGGGGATTCCTGAGATGATCAAGTAAGATATTAAGCCGAGAAAAGTTCGGTCTGTACGAATTTGACATGCTTAGAGGTTCAAGAATGAAGAATTTTCGCATGCAAGAAAAATAAATTTTCCAGTGAGAGCTACACGGTATTGTAAATTCTCATACCATGTACTTGCTCTATATCCATCTAGGGTAAAGTTGGATTTGGGTTTACTGGGGTACTGGGAGGAATTTAGGCAAAGTTGACCGTTTACTGAGCGGGCACGCACTAGATCAACAAACGGGAAAATACTTTACACTAGAGCTATGCAAGAATAGCGTCAGATGAATACTGAGGTTATACATTGTCTCGCTACAGGCAGTGGCATGTCATCTATTGAACTGACCTGACCTGTCATAACATGTTATGTTATGGATTATGATGGTGATGATGATGATGATGATGATGGTGATGATGATGGCATGTACACTTAGATGTATACGAACGTCATGCTAGGTTATGTCGTGTCGTGCCGTTCTACTCCATTCCATGCCTACACTACCTTCTAATAACACCATATTTGTGAACTAGCTTCCCCCGGGTCAATAAACTATACTGCAACACTTTCACGATTGGCTAAATTGACGACGCTAGCTAAATCAGTGTGTACAAAGTTTACTAGGTGGTTTGAATATATTGACGTGTAAACGTTAACAAACTTTGGGCACACGCCAATACCTTGATGCAAACGGTCCAGTCAATCTTATACTATGATGTAAAGATGAGTAAAGTAATTCAAGGAAAATTCTACTAAATTGCCTCATTAACAGTTTGTACGGAAATTCAGTTGAATCAAGACTATGTAAATTCCCATTCCCACCAGTGTTTCGCAGCAGGTTTTATCCCCGTACGCGCACTTCCATAACGACATGGAAAGCCAAATTTTGAATATACATGTACTGTGCACAAGTTATCGTGTTTTACTGCGTAGCGTGGCCTGATTACCATTTCTAGCGGCTTCAAGTCCAGCTCCAAACCCACCATCTATGCACGCAAGTATCTTGTACACGATCCTTCATGTACTTTTAATGGTCCAATGATTAAGTTAAAAACCCTCTTACACATAATTTCAAGGAACACCCTTTACCATGTGCAAATTCCAGCTACCGAGTTCACAGGTTTTCTCTGTATTCTGTTCTACCTATGCACACTTCTCTAATATGATCATGTTGACTTTATTAATGGAAAGTTGGACATAAAACATCCGCAACCAGAAATTTCTAATTCTTATTTAACGAGTTTTTAACCGGCTAGTCAATATATAGAGACCAGTCTGCTGATCGAGGTTAGAAGATTCTGGCCTATTGGTCCTTCCAATGGCTATTGCGCGATTGGTATGCATGATGTAAGAAGCATTTCGAAGGATCTTACCTTCAGTATCTTAAAATGAGCAAAGTGGTATATCCTGGATATACTATACTAAACAAATAAAACTTCCGACCTGATTTGATCATTTCCTGTGATATTTTACCTTCACCATTTTATGCCTATAGTATGAAACATCTTCCTATACCTGACAAACTTGCCCACTCTTTGGTAAATGTTGTCATCTTCGTCATCATAACGACACTAACCCGCTGTATTATTGTTTTATCGTGTACTTATCACATGGTAGGGTGATACTCAATTTGTGTGGTTGGCTGAAAATTGAAATGGATGAAAGTTAATTGTAATTATTGACATCCACTTCGCTTGTTCAAGTTTTCCTCTATAGGCTTGGGGATAATATGGCTAATTCGGAAATAAATTCAGTAAAAGGCAGTTTACCATGATCAACTTTTCTCAATTAACTCAAGACTACGCAATTGTTCCATGTGATACACGAACGTAGACCAATTTATAATGGCGCGAAATAGTTAACCGTCTGATGCATGGCGTTGCGTTGCAATACGCGGTCCATTCCTACCAGGTTCATTATTTGATATTTTTCGGTGGTTAGTATCTGGTACTGCCATTACCGTTGCAATTTCCACTGGAGCTTGATTAACTAGCTAATATCGTCTTTCTTTAAAATTCTTGGAGATTTTCCCAATAAATTTAACCGTACAGTCCAACCAATTTGATGGTGTAGACCCTACTTTGTTAAGTGTAAAACTTCATTATTCAATCTGATAGTGCTCAATGTAGTTATCCTCGACTATGTCATCCTTGTGGCCTAATAATTAACTAGACACCTTTGTTCCGTCCTAACTCCTAACTAATGCATATTTCTACGTTAAATACACGCAGCTTTCAATCTCGTATGTACGAAATGAATCGTATCGAATAATGTTGGTTCTATTCAACTATGATTGATGTATTGACCGTTTTCATTTAACGGGTGAAAACCTAATTCATTAATAACTTCTATCTACTTAATATTAGCAAAGGAAAAAATGAGCGACCATTCCTCTCATAAAATTATTATAACGGCAAAACTTCTGGCTTCTTTAAGGGAACATTCGCCTTACAAGTTTAACAAATTGAACACAATAATTTTTTAAAAACTTTGGTAAAGTTTAGTTTAGCATGTTATGTGGAGTTTGAATACGATGAAATGAGACAATAGGCGAGAGGCTTAAACGCTGTAAAACCTTTTTCTTCGGCTCATCGAAAGTTGAAACTAGCCTGTACAAGATTTGACGTGACCTTTGATAACCCCACCCTGCACAATTATGATAAATTTTAACAGTGTATAGTCGAGAGGAGATTTACTTTTTGTGGTATGAAATTTTTACAGGGTAGCCACAAAGCAACCTCTAGCATATTATTCAAATCGATGTAACTTTCTCTCACCATATCGTACGTTAGATTAAGGTTAACTGCAAGAAACGTAAAAGACCGATGATCACGCAAGCATAGTATTATAACAAATCTTGTCGGAAAGTTTGTTTAAAGCTGGCGCAAATGAAAGTGTGGATCCAGCTTTGAATGTGGATGTAATGTGGAGATTAACTTGATGTATTGTAGGGAGAAACAGTGTACAAATGCCGGCTGGGAAAGTTTCCGTTGTTTAAAGTACATACAGCCATTAACATGATTTGTTCAGTCTAAGTTAGGGGAATTTGTTAAGTGGTAAAAGTACACCTTTTTCACGAGTAAACAAAAAGGTTTTTTCTGCCCCGGGTAAACTTTTTTATTCATAATTGAAATGAACTAAGTAGGATCTACAATAGTGAGACTATATTTAGTAACTAGTATGACAATAATACTGCGGTGCAATCGGCACTAATTGCCGTATTCGATTAAACATTTCTGCATTTACAGTATTTGTCAAGACCGTGACATATTTGCATACAGACAGGCATACATGCAAGCGGGTAAGAATAAGTGTGTGCATGTGCATATGAATGATTGTGTAAATATGCCTGCATGCTTTAAGCACAAATGCAAGAGAAATCCCTTATACGCTTAACCGTAACATGCAGCCGTGAAATATACTTCGTACACCCACATTGCTTTACCGTGTCATTATGTGACACAGCATGTTACATCAAGCCTTAAACTGTCTTTCCCCTCGTCTCATCCCATCATTGCAACACGTCTCGTCTCGTCTAGTATCTCCCACCTCTTCCTTCCATTAGCACCAATCTTCCAAATCTCACATCCACCCGGCAAAATAGTTTCTCCATTCCGCCCGTTGGATTAGTAAGATCGGGAAACGGAAGGAAGATCTTTGTGCGTTCACGTTAAATGCAGCTCTTAAATGTATTTGATCAAAAATTATTTACGGTGAAGCCGAGTTTATCATCATGTTTAAAAAGCAACCAAAGGTATGTTATATTTCCTCATTCTTCTTTTAATTGATCTCTGTTTGGAGTTTTGTGGAATGTTCCCTTTTCCCTCATGGAATTTTTTACCCTAGTGGAAACTTCGCTCTTTGTTTGAGTTAATTGTCCGTGGAAAATATGGAGTTGTATATGCAATGAATACAGAAAGCTTTGTTTCTTCAAACATTTTACTCCAACGTACCACCCATTTACACAATAACTTAAAACTCTTTGTGCTTTTCACCCTTCATAATTATCTTGGGTATGCGTGGGCTAGGCTTAAGGTTCATGACTGGGGCATTCTTCTCATCATATTTGCCATGCTACTCATTGGTAACTCAACTCCCATCCAGCTGGTTTGGTTCGCCCAATTTCCCACTAAGAAATTATGAACTACCATTATTTAGTTAACTCTAATCACTTGTGACTGCTTAATTTTTCGTCTGCTTTAATTCATTCCAATTAATTTGATATTTACTAGGTAAAACAATTTTCTGTACTGCGAGCCTCGGATAGGCGTCAGTTAGCTGATAGTATAATACTACGATATTTTGCGAATACAGTAACCACTTTATCTGGTAAAGCTGAATTCGTGACTCCTTTTACTACTAAGCTAGATTATAATAATGGAGAATCCCCATTTCAAACATCTCTAATCCCGTCTTCGGCTTCGCAATCTTCTCCACCAACAGACCACAACAATTCAAGAGGGTTCCTGAACAATTCTATTCCCCATCCTACGCCGTTAAAGGGTAACAATGAAACACTCGACTGCGGATTCGAGCATACGCTTGCTGAAAATGGGTTCTTTCCGCGTGGCACAACCGATGAAGCTGATGCTCATACGTTAACGGTGGAGTTGAGAAATTTAATTCTTCCCAATCGTATTTTTTCCGCCCGATTTGAGGTTGCTCTTGGTCCTGACTTAACCACTAGTAATGGGACGATGTACGCATGTGCAGATGACTTGGTGCAATACTCTGCACATAAGGCTACATTTTTTCACCTTCTGCGCACTTCACCTTCTGCGGTTTTGCATGGGAGTTCAATTACGCAGAATTATATAAATTCTTCATCTAATCTCGTCAACTATTCGCCATCCAGTCATTCAGCGAATGCAAACACTGAAGTAAAATCCGTGCCCGCATTATCAGTTACAAACTGTATGTCTCGTGTAGCTTGGTTAACATACGAAAACAATCTTATACCCTCAAGTAAGTTACCTTGAAAAATTTACACGAGTACTTGAAAACGTCATCCAATAGAATTACTATATTTTCACCGCTCAAGCACGCTAATCATGTTACAGTTTACACAGTTTGGACCCATCCAGGAATCCTCCCACTTTTACATACTCTACAAGACGTTATTTGTAGATTACAGAGGGGTGCTAAACTTGCCACACGAGGTCTACTCCGGATTAAGGAAATGGGTTATAAGTTTCCACTTGGTTCGCATAAAGGTGCGTTAGTTGCCGTTGCGAGTATTGAAAACCCATCAGTACCACTAGTTGTAGGTCAATGTTTAATTGATATTCATGCTTTAAACGATGACTGTGAGGATTTGGATAATCAAAATGGTAGTGTCTCATCTTCCGATGAGGTTTTGGCTTTTCGATGCATCTATAAGCATCGTGGTTATGCCGTTAAACCAATTCATTGGTATGGAGATTACATTTGGAGGTGGTCTAATTCAATTGCTTGTAAATCAGGATATGAACCTCCCAACACCATACCTGAATGGTTGCCAAGTCAAGCATCCGGCTATCCAGAGCTTCGTCCGGCTACTGACTCCGTTTCGGTGATTTTCGAAAGTAAAAGTGGATGCGATAAAGTAGATGAGTTACCACAGGAAGGTCATTTAGACTCGGTAACTCATTTATTATCTAACATGGAAGTTGGAAATACAGAAATATATGAACATAATTGTTCCTTGGTAAGCCCAGCAGAGAGAAGAGTGAGTGTCTGCGACAGTAACAGTGATGAGCATGCAATTGAATGGACCACGGAACTAGTTGATCGAGCTTACTATCATTCATTCTTACGAGGGATAATCAGTTATATTAATCGGTACAAAAAAGATCCTAATCACGGACTGAAATTTCCCATGTCTCAGTCTCAGGTGCAGTCACTCTTGATCATGGAATATTTGCCTGACATAATGGAAGATCAAGCAAGATTAAACTGGAGTTGTACCAGTTGGAAATCACTTCGTAAATTTTTGAAGTACACGGAAAGTTTAGGACTTGTAAAATTGAAGCGTAGTATACCTCAGAGTAAAGAGGTTATCGTAGTGAATATTAACTTTGAAAATGAAGTGATTAACGTATTTCAACCGTGTCGTAAATTATTTCGTCAGCATGGTCAACCACCAGCATGCAAATCTCTACAGGGTGTTTCGAACAATGGAATACTTGATACGTGTTTGACAGATGCACGCAAAGTTTTAGGGGTAGATAATCTCATGATTTCCATTTTGTTCCCTCAAATTTTGTCGGAAAATATGTCTACAGAAAGATTTTCTCCGGAGGATATGCGGGAAGGTTTAGTATCGTATATTTTGAAGCATAGGTTAACAGTAAAACCGTTAAATATTTCCACATGTACGGGCAATATTGAAGATTCAACTTATATCCGGATAGATGATTCTTTAAGTCTAATACTTGAATTGAGACGTTTGTATACATGCGATAAGATTGAACGATTTGAGCAGGATGTGAACAAACCACGCGGGGTTGGGGCAACAAAGATTTTACAATTCAAGGATTTATTCAGGCAAGTCTTGATACGATGCCGATATGTGTTAAATGAGGCAGAAGTTAGTTTGACAGATGGCAAAAGAGATTTGAGCGAGCGATTAGGTCAAAAAGCTACACAGCCGGAGAATATTTCAAGTGCAATCAATTTGAAATCAGTTATCACCATAACATTATGCAAATCTTCGAGAAAGAAGCCTCATCAATCATATACCCGAATCAGTGGATTTCCTGCTTTTGGAGTAGACGTTGAATGTTTAGCACGAGAGCTAAGGAAAAGTTGCGGATGTCCTACAAAAGTCATTGCAAACAATTCCAAACTGGCACAAAATTCCAAGGGTGGTAGTGGAGATGGTGCAACTGATGGACAAAATTACGAAGTTGAACTGAGAGGTGTTAAGCATGCGAATACGGTGAAATCGGTATTGTGCAGCCGAGGCATCCCCGATAAATCTATCAAGGTTTTGGATGCTTTGAATAAGTAACTATCAAATTATGAACATATACCTTGTTTTTATTAATTTTTAGCGGGGAAAGGTATAGGAAATTTGTCAATTCCGTCAAACTGACCCATGCACCAAGGGGAATAAGTTGGAATAGAAGATCATGAGAAGAGTTTAGTTGAATGAATTGCAATCTGCATTAACGTGCAATGTACTTGCGAACAAACTATACATTTGTAACGACAAAACATCAAAAATAAGCTTCTGACACCACGCCAACTAATCTCCTTCCTGCTTCGAATGTTCGGCCCAGCTGGCCCCTTCCTTTTTTTGACCACCGTCTCATCCAAACCCACTTTTTTCCATTCACGCAGGTTTCCACGCCTTACGCCTTACATCGTCTCGTACCGTTTCCCCTTTCACGTTTCATCTCATCTTACCTCTTTCCCGTTCAAGGCTTTCTACCCGTTTCGGAATATACAGTTCCGTACTACGGAAAATCGATTTTTCCTGCACTCTGTTCAAAAATCACGTGGACCCCTCAGTCGATGTGGCCGCAGAAATTTCGTGTAGGAAAATGGTAAAAATGTCTTCAAGTTGATGGGTGGGTGAAAGGGTTTTTTTCTTTTCGTGTTTCCTATCATGATATTCAAGCTGAGTATCAAGTATAGGTTAGTCAATTTAATGCAATACACGTGCTAATATTTATTTGTGATTGATTATTACTTCAACATTGAACTTGTTTGTTCTACCTGTTACAGGGCTTCGCGTTTTCGATTTCAAACTTGTGTACACACCTGAATATTCCGTTTTTGTACCTTTTTGTCTCCCCTGCCCCCATTCTACTCTCCTTTCTATCTCTATAGAATTTCAACGTTGTTAACATGGCACGGTCTGAATATGGTTAGTTTTTTTATGCGTGTGTGCGTGTCTACATCTTCCTTTGCACCAGTCGAGGTATCCGCTATGATTTCATGCTAATAAACTTGGCTTACTCGTCGTAAAGACCGCGGTATCAAGTATGACTCTTGCGTTCACACTTTGTCTCCTCAGTTCATCGGACCCTATTAGTTAGAGTATGGGTTGCAACTTAGGCCTTGTCTAACTTATTCTCCCACCCTACAGCACGTTTTCACCCGAAGGTCGTCTTTTTCAGGTCGAGTATTCCCTCGAAGCCATTAAATTGGGCTCGACCGCCATCGGTGTAAGCAGCATTAGTAATCCTTTCCTCTACAAGCATTTGTATGCGTATGCAACTATGCCACAGTCAAAGTTTCACTACGTTTCCTCATGCGCGCTTATCGTCCATCCTCAAGAATCTTTTACTGCCTTTTTGCCTACGTTTGCTTGCTTAGTAGTGTTTTGTAATTGTTTTGTGTCATGTTGCTTATATGCTTTACTGCTTACCAGTTCTATTCAATGGTTCGCATAATCGCTTCTTTCAAAGTTAACATGTGCACATTAGATTGCGACGAGTGAAGGTGTTGTTCTCGGTGTGGAAAAACGGGTAACTTCAACCTTGCTCGAGACTTCATCTGTTGACAAGATCGTTAAAATCGATAAACATATTGGCTGTGCTATGTCAGGTTTACAAGCCGATGCCCGTTCTATGATTGAACATGCGAGAGTTGAAGCCCAGAATCACGCTTTTCACTACAATGAACCCTTGCGTGTAGAAAGTTGCACCCAGGCTATATGCGATTTAGCATTAAGGTTTGGTGAGGGTGCGGACGGTGAAAAGAGTATCATGTCACGACCTTTTGGCGTTGCCTTACTTATTGCGGGTTACGATGAAACTGGTCCTTCATTGTAAGTGTAGTAAGAATTTAATTTCTGCGCCAATTTTCTCCAGGTTTATCATTCATTCGACCAAATTCACTCATTCCTTTCCGTTGAAGGTATCATGCTGAACCGTCCGGTACGTTTTACCGTTACGATGCAAAAGCAATCGGTTCAGGTTGTGAAGGTGCACAGGCTGAACTTCAGTTTGCATTTCACAAGTCTCTTACTTTATGGGAAGCTGAAGTACTCGTATTGAAAACCTTACGACAAGTAATGGAGGAAAAACTCGCCGCTAATAATGTACAACTCGCCAGTGTAACCCGCGACCGCGGATTTCGTGTGTATACAGACGAAGAAACGGCCAATGTAGTCGCTCGATTGGAAGAAAATTAATCAGTCCATCGGTACACTGTCTCTTTAATGGAAGAAATTTCCAAATCCGTTTTATTTATGCCTTACTTTGAAATTCCTACGTCTACTCTAACTTTGTATCCTTGACCTTTACCCGTTCCGTTAACCATGCTTCTCCCCTGGGCAGAACTGTAAATTTAACTAAATTCTCATGCATGCTTCCCGTACACAGCCATGGAACGTGAGCTTCAAGGCTTCACCGTAGTCTTGTTCGGTAATTGTAAAACATGTTTCTTTAACTCTTCTAACGTAATGCTTAAATTCACGCTTAGATGAATAGTATTCGTGTACGCGCGCGCACACTTACCTGCGCGCATACACGCATGTCCCTGGCCTATACATTCATATACACAATTAACCTAACAACCTATATACATGGTACACAAACCTATCCAATATACCGTTAATTGAATCTTACATACGGGTTTCACGCAAACGTATTGCTAACTTTGGTCAACCGTCCATGTCGAACCAGCTTTCCATCAGTATTGCATTACAATCTATCCAATACTACCTTAACCTTCTCCCGCCATCACCGTCATGCAAATAATATCCTACACGCTACAATAATGAATTGAATTCATGGTTGACAGGAATGATAGAATGGCTCCAATGAAGCACGAGACTACAATATCACCAGGGTTTAATTTCCTTAAGCCGTCAAATTTCGCTTTACTTGTGCTGATACAAAATCTCCCACATAAATTTCCCAGGGCTTAATCAAGGGGTTAAACTCGTTTGACCAAGCCTTACAACTTTGCTCAACCTCATCCTTCCATCATCGATACAGATACCGATAACAATTATTCCACTCTCCCCCATTGCACATCTTCACAAAGCTTTTTCTATCCGGCACATAAACATTCCGATTGCCCAAAAACGTATTCTATTATGCACGCTACATCAATCTAATATCTACGTTTTGAATTCACCTGAAATGTTATTGACAATTACGAAAGTAAGAGTGTTTTTAGACTTACTGTTCAAACTTACCTCTTGATTAAACCAATTTTTTGTAGTCATAATCGCGATTAAATTTTCACCATTGATCCAACCCCATGAATCGTTATCATAGAATTGCTCATATATGTTAACAACTGTTTCTCAAATTTCACTTCATGCTCGTTCAAATATTCCCATTACCTTTTAAACCACTTCCCTGTCTATGTTACGAAATTATTAGATATTCATCTTTTTCTACACTTTAGTCCCAGTATTAACTTGATTGGAGGAGATCCGTTTTGCGCATGCGCAAGTTCCTTCAAACTATGCTGTCTTTATATCACATCTCCGCTAGTCCGTTAATATGGTTCTACACCACCATCAATTTCATCATCTGGTCTACCCCAGCTGGTGCTAACGCCTTTCCAGCACCTCAATTTTTCAACCAAAATTCAAACACCATCAGCCCATTTCAGTGTAGGCTAGCCCCTTCACTCCGGAGCGTGCTGGATGAACGCGACACACTTGATCCAAGGCTGTTTGATCCACCCTGCCGATTGAATACTATACAATGCATCACCAATGACGCTTTTCTTACTTGCCGGTCAAGTGTTAGTGAAACTAGACCCGATATTGGGCGCTTGAACCACGGAATCGTTTACGTACTCGACCAATCCAGAGTAAATCCGGATGATTTCCTATCATGTCGAACCGGATCAGTCGTTGACGGCCTAAACCGTCCCCATTTTACCTTGGATCTCTACCTTACTCAACGAGTCCGTGAGCAACCTGTCACATTTGGTCCCAAACACTTCGGTTTGTCCCGAGCTGTCAAACCAGCTTTTGCTGCAGGGCTACCACCACCTCCACTTCCAGTGGATTTGAATACTCCATACTTCGAAGGTTTTTCATCGTACTTCAATGGCCCAGGGCAACCCCCATTTCCACCCTTTGAGAACTTCCCACTGGGACAAATACCTTCACCAGTATACATCACACAACCCCCGGGATTCCTTCCACCACCCCCGGGATTCCTTCCACCACCTCCCGGGTTCATCCCACCGCCTCCTGGGTTCATCCCACCGTTTCCACCACCTCCCCCTGGGTTCATCGGTCCTCCTGGCTATCTGGCACCTCCGCCTATGGGATTCGGGCCACCCCCAAGACCATTTAGGTCCCCAGGACCACCTACAATCGTTATAGAGCAGCTTCCAACGGTGCCTGTTATAGAAAATACTTTAATCCAGGAATCGGGTCCATCTCTAGATGAGCTTTTACCACCACCACGAGAGTTCATACCGCCACCGCGAGAATTTATACCACCTCCACCAGAACTTATACCACCACCGCGGGAATTCACACTTCCTCAAGGGTTTGCACCTCCTCCGAGAGAATTCATACCACCTCCACAAGGATTCCCACCACCTCCACAGGAGTTCCCAGCACTTCCACAAGGGTTCCCTCCGCCCCCACAGGGATTCCCTCCGCCCCCACAGGGATTCCCTCTGCCTCCACAAGGATTCCCTCTGCCTCCACAGGGATTCCCTCCGCCTCCACAGGGATTCCCACCACCCCCAGCAGGATTCCCATCACTACCAGAGGGACTTCCACCAACACAGGAACTTCCTCCACCACTACCGGGACTTCCGCCATTACCACAGGGACTTCCACCACCTCCGCGGGGATTGACACCACCACCACCGGGGCTTCCACCACTACCACAGGGACTTCCATCACCTCCACGCGGATTGACACCACCACCACCGGGGCTTCCACTACCACCACCGGGACTTCCACCACCACCACAGGGACTTCCACCACCACCACAAGGATTCCCAGCACCACCACCGGGGCTTCCACCACTACCACAGGGACTTCCATCACCTCCACGCGGATTGACACCACCCGCTCGCTCTCTCCTCCATTTAA
>WMKJ01000058.1:0-85071 GCA_009733715.1 Herpomyces periplanetae | reverse complement strand
TTGCCGGTTTTTCAAGCCAAAATTGAGATGGGCAAAGACTTCTTTGCTTTACACTTTGCTTGGGAGTTTGGGGAACGAAGAGTAAAGTAGCTGCCTTGCTAGAGCTTGAACAAGATTCTCCAGCTAATTGATCAGAGGAGCTTTGACCATGGGAAGCATCTTGAGTAGACTGAGAGGTACCCGAATTTGATTCGGGTGTCGCAGTCTCAGATAAAAGCGTATTTAAACTAGCCGGAATAACTGGGTGTGTGGCATGTAACATGTTGACCGTTGGACTTGAACTTCTTTCAGCAACAGTCGCAGATTCGATATCTTCTTCGATATCCATACGATCTTCAGATTCTTGGTTAGCAAGGCTTCTCTGATCCTCATTAATATTAGTGGCATCAGTGTCAATTGTCAAGGGTCTTTCCTGATTTTGCTGTCGAAGAGCTAAATGATTCCTCGTTATTAACTGGGGTCGACCAAACGCTCGTAATTCCTCTTCAATAAAATCTTCACAGGCATGATCATCAATTCCATCCTTACCAATATATGCATGATGTGCTTCACTTTCAGTACGCCATGGACTAAGAAGCTCCTCACAAATAGTTTGACGTATAATTAATGTATCATCACCGACTGAACAACCGCAAATATCACTGAGCCATTCGACGATTGTACTGCACATTTGTTCACGAAAGGTGTCGCGAGCAGAGCGAATGGTCACAGTTAACTTTATCTGCTCAATAATTTCCGCCATTCTCAGCAGTTCTTTCACATCCTCCGAGTGAATTATAACGCTACGACCGATCTCATCGATTTCAAATGCTTTCTCAAGACTAACGGATTTACGCATTTTGCAAGCTCTGGCTACCTGATCACGCACATCATTCACGGTGTGTTTTTCATCGTTCCATAGGATAAGAGCAAATTCCTTTTCGGTGTCGGGGGATTCCGTGGAATTATACCATTTACCAGTAAGCCTGGAAAGTCTTTCGTCATTGCGTACAGAATGCTCGGTTTTGGGGAGTCGAAGTTGTTCGGGGGAACAGGAAAACACGTCACAAATGTAATCCAAAGCTCGAGCAATAGTCATACGAATACTTTCGAGTAGATCAGACGGTTGATTACTAGACTGAAGAGGTTTTGGGTGAGAAGCCGGCTCATTAGTCGGTCGATTTAAGTTCGAGTGAATGTTACATATAACAGGTCTTTGCCATGCTTCGGGATCCGAACAATCGCAGCAACCGGAATTTCCAGGAGAAATTATGACGTGAACGGTATGACCTTCGTGATCGGAGGCCTCGAAACAACGAGAGCAAAGGACACAAGTATCATCGACAGTGCAAGTTTTACAACGGTATGAAGCTTCACCACTTTTGAAAATATGGCCACATAATCGACCTCGAGCAGCTTCAGTATACTCAGCACCATCAACGGCACCCTGAGCTGATTTTAAACACCATCTTTCATTCGGATCAGTTGGGGTACCATTCGGAAAAAAGAGGGGCAAGTAATCTGGGTTACAAGCGCTAATAAAGCGAAAAAGAACTTTAATAAGTTGATTTGCGGCATTAATGGAATAGCGATTATTGAACCGTTTAGGAAGGGCGAGCAAAAAAGCGCAAAGTTGCTTCTCTCGCAATTGCAGTGACATATCTTAGAATGTGGTAAGATATGTGTGCGCAATATATTAACAGGTTTATATGACGAGGATGATCGATGAACGTCGAATAAATATATTTAAGCAAGCAAACGTTGATAAAAAAAAGAGATGATTTAGTGTATAAGGATGAAAGCGATAGTCATATAGCATGAGGCATAGATCGAGGAAAGATAAAAGCAACTGTTTTGTGCTGAAATACTTGATGCGAAGGAATTCTGAAAAATTTTATATTGTCTTAAATATACTAGACCAACAGGTCACACCACGATATCTAGCCATTCACTTGTCGGCAAAATAGGTCGACCATATATGAAGCTAGCCGAGTTTTGCGGTATAACTTAGCACAAGTTAAAAATAGCAATTTAAAGTGTACGTGTTTGCACAAACACGAGCGAAATAAAAGACGAAGAAGATGTTATATTGATAATCGAGACAAGTTACCTGTAATTTAAGTGTTAGAAGTGTAATATTATAAGAAAACGTTAATGTATGTTATATGTTGGAAATAAATTGCCCGTTTTGTTAAAATATTTTTTTTATCGCAAAGTAAGATATATGAAGAGTGTTCTCTCAAGAAACTATTTAATGAAACTTATTCAAGTATAAATCATGCGATAACAAAAGTGATAACCGAGTGTATGAAAATAATTCCAAAATTTTCATTTTCGGTAAACTCATGAAATTCAAGTTCCGTTGACCCAAATAGTCACGTGACCTGATTTTCATCCGGAGCCGACTGGCTTGGGGGTAGGGACGAACTTGAGATGAGATGTATAGGTGTGATTTTCGAGGGAATTTCCAGATGCGGCAATTGATAGATGTACAGGTAAGAAAGAGGGGGGAAATTTCCCCTGGAAGATATAAGGAAGGCAGGACAGGCGGATTTTAAAGCGGAAAGAACAGTCTAATGGAAGGGTTAACAGATCAAAAGGTTTTGATTATAAAATTTATGGGCGAAGTATACACGAGAGATCAATTTGATATTTCAAGGGCTAGTATTAATTTTTCGCCAGCCCCCAAACTCGAACGGTACAGTCTTCTCCACAGCTTACCAGCATAGGCTGATTTGGGTGGGTATGAACAGCAAAAACGGTTCCTGAATGTCCACTCAAACGCTGTAGCAGGTTTTTACTAATTACATCCCAAATATAAATATAGCTATCTTCACTACCAGAAACTATAAAGGCATGAGCATTTTTATATTTTATGTGAGCGTTGAGAGAGTTTAAGCATGAACCATTACTTGTATAGTCGGATAAAGGGATTCCGTAAATACCAAAGCATCCTGTGAGACAGTAATCTAGGTTAAGATGACCTTGATATGTCTTTAAACAACGACCTTTAACATAATCCCACAGACGTATAGAGGAATTTAGAGTCCAAGCTAGTACGTACTTTCCATTGGGAGAGAATTTAACACAGGTAACGGGGATGTTATCTTCATGAATCATAGTGCGTAAACATTGTCCGGTAGCGGCGTCCCAAATTCGTCTGTATACGAAAGAGTTGATGAGAAATATGATGGGTGCAAAATAGTCAAAATGAATATATTAACTCACATTAAACCATCGCTAGCACAACTTACTATTAATGTTCCATCGAAAACGAAATCCACGCAACGAACTGGATCGGAATGAGCGGGAAGTGTCCGCATGATTCGTGCCGCACGTATATCCCAAAAAAAAACCGCTTCATCATAAGATCCGCTAACGAGAATATTACCCTTTGGAGAGAAAGTTAAAGAAAATACATAGTTATGATGACCGACCAAAGGCATTGGATGAGCTTGGCCAGTAATTGCATTCCAAAGTCGAATAGTTTTGTCATCAGAACCCGATGCGATATGCTTGCAATCGGGACTCCATGAAATTGCCGATATACCCGCTAAATGACCTTCTAGGATGTGATGAAGTTTAGCAGTATAGGAATCCCATATACGAATGGTAGCATCAGATGAACAACTAGCTATCAGTTTACCATCGGGTGAAAATTGAACAGAAGAAACGGCTTTCTTATGCCCTTTTAAAACATGTTTTTCTTCATAAAGTACACCGGCCGAGTGTTTACCGTGATTGTTATAATTCGCCTCAGTTTGGGTCGTGGAATATAATTCATTTGCATAAAGTAAACTAGTATGTGGTTGTTGGCTTGTAACATTTAAACTTTCCGTAGAATTAAATTCATCAGGCTTAGTATTTTTAATCTCCATTCAACCGCGTAAAACAATGTTAAACTTCTACACATTTCATTATTTGCCTGTTAAATTTTGTTGACAGCCTTCAATAGTTAATTATTTACAAGGTTGAATCGCGTAGAACGAACAACCAAATTTCAAATTGATTAGTCTTAAAATCAATTGTTAAATATCCTTTTCTGAGTAAGCCAAATAATGTATAGTATTAAGAGTCATGTGATATAAAGAGTGATGTATTGAGTTTATAATAGGTAGATTTGGATTTTCAAGTACGCGATTTTTAGAAAGATATGATGAACATATTTATCAGAATTAAGAGTTATGGGAAATGAACTTATGAATGTGATAATTATAAGGTTTAAAATGGGCTAATAGTGAAAGTTTCTATTTTAAAGAAGAAATCAAAACTTAAATTGAGGCTTAAGTATTACTTTCCTTAACATCATAGTGAGATAAGATGTGATTTTACTGTCAAATAACAAAATTAATTAGACTACCCGTTAATTACGCCTAAGAGACTATTGGATTTAAGTATCAAATAACCCTTCCCCAAAATTCTCTTTTGTCAAACATGACATTAGAGATGTTAAAACTACTATGTACTGTACCGTAAAGTCAATACGGTATTCTGACGATGAAACACATACTGTAAGTTAAGTGCGCGATAAGGAGTAATTACGTAATAAATTTGTATAGAAGAGGGGCTTGAAAGTAAGAAGAATTGAAATAACTCAGAACACGAGATTATATGGAAATAGGTACAGAGCTAACGAATTTTCGAAGGATAATCGATTCGAGGAAGTGCAAAGAAAAGTATTTACAAATACATAGTGAAAGAAGCAATACAAGGAAAAGGTAGTAAGTGAGCACGTGTTTATTAAATATTTTGATATTTCTCAGTTATGCATCCGGGAATATGGTTGTCGAATAGTGTGCACGGTGGTTAACTCGATACTGTATATTTAGCAGACATATGTACAGGAATATTTTCAAATATGAAGCAGAAGATCTGTAGACTTTAGCAAAAGTTATCAAAACAGTTACCGGCTATATATGCGGAATATACATCAAGAACATCAATATAAGGATATATTATCTAAAGAGGGATTTAAGTACGAATCTAGACCAAAATTTAAAATACGATTTATTTATTCATGAGCCAACGAAAAATTCGTGTTGTCAGCTACAATGTCTGGGGGATATATGGGATATCCGCCCAACGTAGTGAGAGAATAAGTGAAATTGGAAGACGTTTAGCCGGAGCAGAGTTCCCACCACATATTGTGGGATTACAAGAATGCTTTTGCTCATCGGATTACAGAGCTATTCGCAAAGAAACCTCAGAGATACTACCTTACGGAAAGTATTACCATAGCGGAATATTTGGAGGAGGTTTAGTGATACTTAGTAAATGGCCTATAGAAGAAAGTAATCAAACAGGCTACTCATTAAATGGTTTACCTTGGGCATTCTGGAGGGGGGATTGGTATGTGGGTAAGGGTATCGCGTTTGCGAGGATTCGAATCCCGGGAAGTAGAGTTGACAGTGATGAGTATATCGATGTGTACAACACACATTTACATGCGCCATACCATGTTCCTTCAAAGGACATTTACCTTACACACCGCTTATCCCAAGCATGGCAGCTGTCCAAATTATTACAAATGTCCGCTTCATCTATCGATACTTCTCTAGTTATAGCCATGGGAGACTTTAATTCGAAACCTAATTCATTAGTCTACGAAATTATAACCCGACAAGCCCAAATGAAAGACTCATGGGCGCAAATTCACCCTATTCGACATCCTGAAGTTATTGATATCTTTCTTAGTCACAATCTTGATGAACTTGACAATGGACCACGTGAAAATGTTCCGACTGTATACTCAGCCATACACGAGTTTGGAGCAACATGTGATAGTGGATTAAATACGTGGAGGTGGACGGGACAGAAAAAGAAGTTAGCCCAGAAAGAGAATATGGACGTAACAGTGTTAAATGATGAACCGGATGGTAAAGCTAAACGGTTAGATTATATATTTTATTCGTCTGGGTCCAGAGTTCGGACTAAAAATTCCGAAAAGTTTCTACAGGATTGGAGGGTAGAATCGGTAAACGTTGGCATGACAAGCCATCATCCTAAACTTAAATGCTCATTAAGTGACCATTTCTCCGTTGAAGTTACGCTGGTTGAATGCACGAATACGTGTTCAACGGATGATTTAGGGATTAAACGCTCAAATACTTCTTCAGGAGAAGTTGGAGCAAATGGTAGATTACTCGATGCAACGTATTATGACGCTATACTTCGTCACATTTTCCTTTATACTAATCGGGAAAAGAATCACCGTAGATTGCGTTTGGCTCACTTTGGCTTGCAACTCTTAGTGTCGATCGGCTGTTTAATTGGAGCTTGGTTTTCTGCTCTGTCTCTTTCATTTGCTCTGCTGGTGATCGGAATGTTTGGTTTATCAATGGGTTTGTTGGATGGGTTAATGGGTGGACTTTTCATTAATTCTGAATTGAACGCATTACGAGAATTCGAATGGGATGTTAACGCTTATAAGAATCGCGTTGTTCGCCGTGTTGCAAGCGTTTAATTGACTATACTAATTGGTTTGTTACTGGAATTGAATGAACGTCTATTACCAAAATCACTTACACCACCAACGAATCAGAAACCCGACTGCAACGGAACGGTGTAAAGTATGTATATATGATAAGGTGGAGTAAGGGATTTTTTCGCTTAGTACATGTTATACTCAATGTTCATATCCTATGCTGTGAACTTTAATCTCGATTAATCTGATATTAAGTTGATGAGGCAAAGCCATCTCTGTGGAACTAAACCAATGAATGATTAGCCTACAGGAAAACAATGAGTCCAATATATACCACTAATCGCCTGGGTTGTATGGTTGTTCGTATATGCTTCGGTGAATTCTACATCATCACAAAGCATCAAAATCACCAGCAGCGTCTTCATCAATTTCTCCATCTTGAATCTCTTTGGCAAGTTCTCGTTCACGCTCCCGAGCTTCTTGCGCATTTTTTAACTCTAATCTATGCTGATTACTCGGATATCGCATAGCCTTGACACTTTCATCATGTAAATCAAGGCATGCTTTGATTCGTTCGTGAAACGCTTCTGCTGGTTCACTAGTTGCATAAATGTCACCCGCTTGTGTTATCTCCATGTATCCTTTTTCGTGATCAATTGTAGCTTCGATAACACAATCTCGGATTGCCTTTGCCACAATATATTCGGCAGACTCTTCAGATTCTAAGCCTAATCGAAGGCATATGTCACGTAATGATATTCGAGAGTAAGATAAAGACAAACGGCGAATACCCGTTCGTATAACATTTTGTCTTAGACGGAGGACCAGTGTATATGTTCCGTCACGATGAAAAGCTGGAGCATAATATTGTACGACTCGTTGAAAACCTTGCATTTCACCTGCTCGAACTGCTTTAACCAACTCAAAGTATGATGCAAGAGACCTCTCTAATTTAGGTTGACTAAAGTATGAACGTTCTGGTATGTCACCCATTAATAATTCTACCACGATTAAGTGTTTCATGGCAGCTTGGTAAAAGCCAACTGCAACTGCGCTTGTGGGGGCTTTGCGACTAGCTCCCATTAAATGTTCGTGGGCCTCAGTATAAGCTAATTGGATGGCACGAATTCTTCCCAAATAGTAAAGATATCGAGCTACTTGATTATTTGGTGCATTAGTAGGAAAGGTAATCTGTTGTACAAGGGCGTCTGCCTGATTCATATCGGCCGTTAAGATGTAGTTTCGTAAGAGTAAAACGATTACAGCGGCTTGGGTATCTTCGTCCTTACGCAGAACCGAACTACGAAGTGATGCTAACAAGCGACTACGAACTTGAATTTTTGAATTCGATGATAACTTAGGCTCCAAGTTTTCATAGAATAAACAAAAGTAAAAGTAAGCCTTGCCCGCCATGGAGTCTAATGTACGTCGATTAAAATCCCGGATTTTGTCAACTAGAGTACTGGAAAACCGTGCTCCAATATCATACTTTTTCCTGTCGTATAAATACACTTGTATGAGTATTGAGAGATAAACAAATATTTCCGGAATGGCTTCTTGATGCGCGAAAGAAGCACCGTAAGCTCCGACCAGGGGGCTTTTTTCCCATGTGGTTGGTAGATTGGATAGTAACAACGGTTCAGCGTCCTTGAGGGCCGCAAGTAAATATTTTCCTGTAGCTTCATTTGACGAATAAGTTTGAGTGATCACAGTAGCCAGGACCTGAGCGGATAACTTTTTGCGAATTGATGATATTGAACGTAGAGCTCGCAGGGAGAATCGACTATCAAACTGTAACACCGCGCGTTCCAACAGGGGAAAGTTTCCACGAATATCTAACCGACCCGAAAAGTTTCATTTAGTTACGCAGTTACGCGTAACAATATAGTCCTTGACGTTAACTTAACTGATGAAAATTGAATTTGATTTGTTGAATGAACGAGAGTATTAAAAGAGCGAAATATATTCACCCCAAAACGCTTACCCGCGACAGGACGGTCAGAATCACTTGTGACCGAAACGGTCGTTTTCACCGTTGAACCGCTGGATGATTTATCTTCCATAGCCCGTTGAGAATTTTTTCGATTAAACAAAATGACAATTGAACAAAAGTTGAATATAAACCTTACGCTGATGAATTCTCAAGACATCAAACCGGAAATTTCCCCATTAAACTTTACCGTACTGATCAATATTCACTCTCGTCACGTGATATTATTCCAGTACGGCAAGGTGACGTGTTGGAATACGTTAGTAGGATAAGCGAATGGTTGGTACGAACAACTTGGGTACGTGTAGTAGTAAAGTATTCACGGAAATTAGAATATCTTTTGAAATCCAAGTAACTTCGATTAACCTGAGATGTGCTAATTTAATAATATTGTATTGAAAATTGATTAACTCTCTATCTCCTTATCCCAAATATGACCTGTTAATAGTGTGTCTAGCTACTTCTACATTACAATCACGTACATGTTTAAGTAAATTATTGAGCCGCCGATCTTAACATTTTCACAAAATTCATTCTTCACAATGCAAATTATACTCGCAGTATCATGTGATTTTGTCCAGTCACGTGCTTCAATGAGCAAATGCAGAATTCTGTGGATGGAGATAAAATGTAGGCTTGATGAAGGTAGAAGTTGGTGTAAGATTTACTGATATAAAATTTAGAAGGCTTTGTTTTGAAATCATACAAATATATAATTTTGGGTGAATTTAATTTATTAAAATGCCGCGATATTGATTCTTTTGGGTAGTTAATGACATTTATATTGCATTATTTTATGAATACCATACGATAAGATACTCATCACTATTTCAAACACTGATAAATAAGATAACAAACCACTCCGTGAGTTTTTTAACCTCTACTTAAATTCTATAGCGAAATGGGGGATCTGATATTATAAAATACAACTTGTGACAGCTAAAGCTATAAAATTGATTTCCCGACATTTGACACAGCAGATATCACTTAATTCGGTTCGTTATTTGTCAATTACTGCCGATTTTACATAAGCATTCCTAAACCTTGCATTATATTTCACGAAAAAACGGATAACCTCCAAGCGTAATATGAGCTGATAAATATTGCACCAGTTTTTGAAGGCTGCTGCAACTGTAGCTTTAACATTTTACAACTATTCTAAAAAAATACGCTGCCAAGATATCTTGGAAAGCTGTATAAACTATCTTAAATAACCTCGACAATATTATTGTCTCCAAATAACACAGTTTCCGCGGCACAGTTTGTTCAGCGAAATTAATCCACAGGATTGCGGTTCGTCTTAGACGGGGAAAATTAGCCAAACTGAGTAGTGATTGACGAAAAAAGAGGAATATAGTTGAAGTGAAACTACATGGAACCCCTAACATGTTAAAAAAGGATTAACTAGCTAAATTGCCTAGTAATTAATGCAACATTCAGCTCATTACTGACTTTATCAGTTTCATACTCATGTTAAATGACGTCATGTGTTTATGTATATGTTATAGGCGTATAAGTATTTAAGCAGGTTTTATAGGCCAAGGCGTAGTTACACGCACAAGTTAGGCAGCTCAACGTTCACGAATCACCAAGACATACTATGCATTTTTCACCTACATCGAAAACATTATTCAATTTCATGATATTTCACTTTTTGTGAGCACTGTATAAATATCCATTAAATTCTTCAATAAGTAGAACTCTCAAAAATTTTCTAGAGGCTACAACATTCTCAGTCGGTAAGCTTGATATATACAATTTGACCATCTCAAAATGGATCCATGGAGAATATGCATGGATCGTATTTCCAATAGTGCTAAATCGATCTCTGAACCTCTGTAAGTAAATATTTATCTTTATATTTAACGAATCATCCTTTTAATATCCATGAGATTTAATATATTTTCCCAGTATTCCGCAACAGAAAATCTTCACTAATGCACTTCTTAAATCACACGATATTACTACATTAATTCGTGATACGGAACCTCATGAACGTGCTTTGTTCACAGTAATTCAAACACCCTCACAACCTAAGGCTATTAATCCCTCTCCATCAAATGGCAAGCAAGCATCTTCAATCTTTTCCAAATCAGTTAGAAATCCATATCTCAACAAAATTTATCCCGTTATCGCTGGCTTTAAAACTAGTGCGACTGTTGCAGAGGCACTCGGCCCAGAATTATTACAAAAGTTTCAGGACACAGGAATTTCTCATTCTGAGGATTCCGAGGATAACTCAAGCCTAGCGTATACCGATGGAATTAACCTAGAAGTACTTCTAGAAGGTGCTGAAAAGTTATGTAGTGTATAGTAAGAGTTAATTTTCACTGATATAAATAATAATATTTTTGGATACTGTAACTTGAACTTATTGTTTTCTAAATTAGTCCTTTACCAGATGTCGTTAAAGAGCTTCCAGAACTTCGTCAACGCTTTGAAAAGTTAACTGGCTCAATCGCAAACCTTGAGGAGCGAGTTGCCGAGCAGGCGATCAAGCTAGAGAAACTCGAAAAATGCCGAAATATGAACCTGACATGCTCATCCGAAAATACAATGATTATTACTTCAGCGGATATCCAACGAGAAGAGATTGCGATTAAGGAGTTGGAGCGAAAGAAGCATTTACTAGAAGAAAGAATATCTTCACTAAACGATGATTTAACGGGAATTCTTGGTTAATTATCCCAGTATTTTGCAATTACCTAACATACAGAATTATTCAACGTTTCCCGTACACTGGGTCTACCAATATGTTTATAAATTTAATATGATAAAAACTTTGGACTGATTAACGCAATATCATTCACTAGCTTATAATCTGTCACCTTTTCAAAATTCCTTGAGCAAAAACTAATGATACTCCAATTTTAACTTTACCCAATTCATCACCCTAAGCCCATCCGTTTAATCTAAACGGCAAAATCTAGCCTTAAATTATGGTCCTTTGGCTTACCATGAAAGAATTGTAGAGCAAGTTCACCCATGATCCTTGAAATTCACTTCTCCAAAGCATATCGAATAATTGATCTATTGGTACACGTGACTTCTTCGGAGGATGTCGCAAATAATAGCTCTGATGGGAAAAGTGTGTAAAACTAATTCAGGACTATTGGTTTTGTACATGCTATTAAAAACCCAGTGCTGTTCTAAGTTATTTAGTCTTTGACCAGTGAACTAAATATACGAGGTGAAAAAGTAGCATTAAGTATAACTTCATACGTATATTAAATTAATTCAGTAATATTATTGACGATACAAAGCAAGCCACGGGTAAATTTTCCTGTCATGGTAAAAAATTATATACACCAGAGGGGGAAGAACTGAAACTACAAAATACCAGTGATGCAAATATGTTAGCTCAAGGGATGTATTACAGCAATCGACCTTAACATACCAGTCAATCTACCCCAACTTTTCGATCATGGTTCCTGATACACACGTGACTTCTTTCCGAATACTCAGTAGTTAATGTACTGTATAAAGTATTTTGAATTTTTTAAGCTGTCACGAAAAGAGCATATATCGATCAAAGTTTGTACCGTACAATTTTATCAATCGATCATACTGATAAGACAACACGAAACATTTGTGAATTAACTCATCCATTAACGTTTTAGCTAGCTTTTGTATCAAATTACCTGAAATTTATTTGCAGTATTGCATGTCACGTGACTAAAATAAAAGATGGCCGAGTTAACCATGGATTTATTTGTACTAGTTTTTGTCTAATAGATTTTATTGGGTAAAATTCCGTTAACGTTAGACAGTGACTCTTTCAATTTATAAAAATTTTGTTTAACCTCCATTACATTATCCAAATTTTTTCACATTGAATTCCTTCCATCAGCATCCAACCTCCCTTTCCAAGCTTTCCCGACACCTTCCCCCGGGTTTCGGAAATATTTTCCTCCCCAAAATCCAACACATTTTAATCTATTACATAATCGTCCTTTTTGTTTAGCTAAGCGTACTTTTACCGGCAATGGGGGTATCGTATAATATGAGCTTATGTAATACCACACTGGTGAAGAACATTTAAACCCCTGACTCCTCTCGTTCCAAGTCGATTAATTGTTATATTTCCTCTTTCTTTCACTTCTCTGTATGCTCGGTTAGTATTTATCAGACTGATTGAAAGGTTTCCTTACCTAGTCACCAAGTAAGCTGGTTTTTTCGTGCTTTCTAACGCGATTTCTCTTAATTATTGCATTCATCACATTAATCTACCTGAGTTTAATTATATTCAAGCTACTTTATCCCTTTTTTCATAACCACGTTTAGCGAGTTTTTACTTTTCGTTTCTCTTTAACGTACGGTTATACTCACGTCCATACACGCCAAAATATTTCCGCACTTACGTATTTTCTGACGTGGTTTTTAATAATCAGAAAATTTTTCATCGCGCTTATTTAAGGTTGAACATCATAGCGCGCTAAGTATCGTCAGATTCGTGTAGAGCCTTTCTGGCACCTGGCTAATTCTACCGATTTTTTCTACTGCATCATATTAAAGCGCTTGCATTACAAGTATTTTCGATATACTGGCTCGGATCCTTTGTTAGCTAGGCTGGTTTTCCTTTCTATCATTTATTCCTAGAATTTTCGAACGTCTTACGTCGCAGTGAATAAGTGTTATCTCAACCTTCATACTTCACTCGCCCGATACCTTTTTTTGGCAATAAGGTTTCACTGAACTGTCATTAGCGTTCATGTTGAAAGGTTTGGCGATCCATAACTTATGTGACGGGTGACAATTGCGCAATATTTTTGGGGTCTGATATATTGGAAAAGTATCCTTCACCCTTACTCGCTTATTTTTCCTTTTTTTCGCTCATAATATCTGCTGTTGCCTTCTGTTTTGTTCTGTTATCATCGTCAGTGGTTTTTCCCCATTTTTGTACTGACGCATGTTTACTGTCTAAAATTTTACAAGTTAAGCAGCTTCGTTCATTTGTTTGAGCCACTTTTGCGCACCAGCTTACTACACTTCATGATAATCAAGAACGTTCGTGTTCTAACTAGGGCTGAAAGAACTAAAAGAATCAATTTTTATTCTTACAATTTTAATATCCGACAAACAATTTCGAACAACTGCTTTTTTTTCGGGATTTATTTTTAGCTCACTCATGCATCTGACTAACCGTTTCACCAAAGTAACTTTTTTATAACGGTTTTGCAATCTAACCTAGCCTTGATAAACTGAGTCAAAGTGTGGTCGGTTGATGAGTTAACTGACCCCGATCAGTACATCCTTTTCGTCGTCCGGCACACCTTCGTCGTGGATACACTGAATCTAGTTCAGTATCATGACGTCCTCGGTATTTTTCAAGTTTAAATCGTCCAAGGAACCCCGTCGCATAGTTTTTGATGGAACGGGAATTACAGTATTTGAGCTCAAACGGGAGATCATAAGAGTGTGCGGTCTTGGAGACGGCACGAATTTTGATTTAGCCATATATCCAGAAAATTCCAATGAAGGTAAATGAATAACCGTTAGACCTTAGGTAACCATCTCTCGTAAACATCCGTACTGATTTGAAATAGAGTATGAAGATGATACAGTGGTAATTCCCCGATCTACTACTGTTATTTCACGTCGAATACCAGCAGCTAGGCCAGGACACGGAAAAGCGGCCCGGTATGTTTCCGGGCAGACACCCACCGTAGCTAAGAGTAGCTATCGGTTAGAGGGTAGCAGTAAAAGTGGCGGAGCTTCAAGTACGATGAATAAAGGGATAGCCGAAATGTTAAATTTACAATCTGAAGAAGAAAGAATTGCTGCCATGTTTAGAGCTCAGGGTCAGATGTGGGAAGAACAGCAGGAAAAAATGGCCAAGTAAGTAGTTAGCGAATGATTGGTAACATTAATCATTATCGTTGGGTGGCACAGTTTTCTAATTTTTAATATAGGGATAAACCTGTGTATCGAGGCAATTTTAAGAGTAAACCGGTTAATGTGCCGGATCATGATCCACCTCCAGGGTATATTTGTTATCGATGTCATAAAAAGGGTATGTGCTATTGGTTACTAGGGTTAAGTTTGCGGGTGTGAGCGCGATTATTGACTGATAGTTACTTTATTAATACAGGCCATTGGATACAAGTTTGTCCGACAAATGACGACCCTAGTTTTGATGGTCGACAAAAGATTAAGCGAACCACGGGTATACCGCGATCATTTTTGAAAACAGTAGAAAGACCGGCAGTTTTGACAGAAGATGGCTTAACAGATTCATCAAAAGCCCCATGCAATGTCATGATCAATGCGGACGGCGAATACGTAATAGCTGAACCTGATAAAGCTAGTTGGGAACAATATCAAGCGAAAGCGAAAGCTTCAGCAGCTCGTCAACAAGCGGTTGAGGAGGTGGGAAGCAAGGAATTGCAGGAGAGGGGATTAGAGTGTCCGATTGATAAACGGATGTTTGTTGATCCCATGAAAACTCCATGCTGTGGTGTAACATACTGCAATGATTGCATTGAAAATGCGTTGGTGAATAGTGACCTTACGTGTCCGAATTGCTCGAAGAGCGGTGTACTTATTGATGAATTGACAGTGGATGAAGAAATCAATGACAAAATCAAGAAATATGAAGAAACAAAGCTTGCAGAGCAAAAAAACAGGCAAGCTAATAAGGGTAATGGGTGGATAGATTCAAATGCCGCATCTGATGAAAGGAGCAAGGATGGCTCGGGGGTGGATAAATTGGAATCTGTCACCGAAACAACGGTGACATTTTCGGGGGAAGTGCCAGCAGGAAGCGGAAGTTTTGTGACGAATGGTGCAAGTAGGAGTAGCACATCGAGGGGAGGTGATAAGGAGGATGAAAATGTTGTGGAATTGAAAAAATCAGGAACAGATGTAGATACGGCAACTACATCGACATTGTCAGGGGTGACTACAACAGTATCTTCATCAGCTTCGACGGGGACGGGGACTGGAGGTGGATCGGGAGAAGGTGAAATATCGAATAAAGAGTCACGGAAAAGATGTGGTGATACTCTAGTTAGTGATCGAGAAGCACCAGCAATCAGCAAGAAAAGTACAGAAGAAATGAATGGGAATTCTGGGACGACAACGACTAAAAAGTCAAATGGAATTGACCAAAATTTCATTGATCAAATGAATTCATTAGCAGGATCAACGCTCGGGTTTTCTGGGCCGGGTGGTATGAATATGCCAGGGTTTTACGGAGTGGGAGGTGTACCGAATATTGGGAATTTAATGGGAATTGGACCGTCTCTAGCGGGTATGGAGATGAATCCAATGATGCGAGCAAATATTAATATGGGAGGTATGCTAGTTAACGATGGATGTTGGAATGTTATGAATGGAATGGGAATGAATTTTTCAGGACACAATAGTATGAATGGGGTCAATTCAAGCAATATGGATATGGTTAATGGAGGAAGAAATTATATGTTTGTAGGGAATCCTGTTAATTCCCATGGTACAGGGTCATGGCACAACATGAATGGACGAAATTTGACATCGATGGGATCAGGGAATGCGATGGGCTATAATATGTGGAATCGTGGATTTGCTACGGATAATACATCGACAAGTAATGGACCCGGAATGATGATGGATTCGAGTATGAATGGGAGGGTTAGTACAGTTGGCAACTATCGACGAATCGATATGCCAATTCAATCAAAAAATCCGAATTGCAATTCTCATATTGTACAAATTAGCCCGGCAATGACAGGAAATATGGAAAATCCCAACTTAGTTAATGGAGTGGGTTCAACTTTAGCATCAACGTATGCTGTATCATGTTCGGATCATTTAATGGCACAATCGTGGCAACAGCGGCAACATTTACAAACCAATGGAATTAAAAGTGGGATAATTAAAGGGAATGGAAATTCAGTATCAGGATGTGTGAATGTGGGAATAGTTAACGGACAAAGTCCTAACTTTTCCATGCAAGGAATAAATAACAATGTATCAGTTCCTTCGAATAAACCGTGGTCATTTTTCAATGATAGTTTTACGAATAACGAGGAAGAGAGTGCTTATTTTAGACAACCTGTTAACCCTTTACGCCATCAATTCAGACAACGGCGAATCCGGCCCAGTGATTATACTGAACTGTAGCGGTGCGGTGTGGGCGATTCTTGGTTTTTGGGTGACAATTTTGTGCATATATGTGAGAGATATGATTGTTTTTATAATAATGAAGACAATGTTCGTACATTATCAGCTATTTGCAAGTTTCGTTTGTATCGCTGTACTGCGTGCTGAGCTAGTTGATGCATTCTCCCTTTTAATCATGTATCCATTCATCGCCTTTTTTCTTTCCACGTGTAAGCTCAATACAAATCTTTACTTGAACCGTTTATTCTCCCACTTCCCCTTCTCCATTTTATGAATTCGCCGTCTTGTCCTGAACCTTTTTTGTTCCACCCCCACAGAGCTTAGTCAAGTGAAGTAGAACGGTGTCAGGACGGTAAAGTATATTACGCGGGAAAAGAAGTCAAGGGAAGGCAAGGGGAAATCTGATTGTAAATTTACCAAAATTAGTAAATGGTCAGGGAGAGTACATTAGTGGTGAAATATAATGGGTCCATCTACTAGAGGGCGCGGCAAGCGAACCGCAACATTTACGAGTGGAGGCAAATCGAGAAAAAGGGACGGCGGACAAAAGCGAATTAAACACGGTCGCTCCCCTTCCCATTCTTCTTCCGACGAGAAGCGTGGTGTCCGAGTCAAATCGCCCTCGACTAAAAGTGCAGATTTCATCAGTAAACCAAATCGTCAACGTGATCAAGCGGGTAACTGGTACTGGCAGGTGAGTTGCGGATAGTAACCAAATTTTCCCTTGCTGTACGAGCGATAGGGAAAAACTGCTGCTAGTTTCACCGGTAAAATAGCGCAGTTAACAGAGCGCGTGGACATACAATCTCACGGGTTCCCAATCATTTCTTAGTTATCGGAAAAACGACGGGTCAGCATATCGGAGTTTGGCGGGCGCAAATATATCGATGTTCGCGAGTACTACCGGGCCAGTACGAACAATGGAGAGAGTGGGGAAGAGGAAGACAATAATGATCAAATGTCGTCGTGCTATCGTCCGGGTAAAAAGGGTATTTCACTAACCCTCGAGCAATTTGTTGCCTTGACCGCCGCAGTATCGGATATCCAAGCTGCCCTTCGTGAAGCCAATATACGCTTACCCCGTATTATCCATGGCGACGGAGATGGAGATGGAGATAATGACTCTAATGTCAACACCAATGCCAATGCCACTACACCCGACGCCGGTTCTGACAGCTCAAACATATAATACTCTTACATTACACACCCACCCGCGCGCGCTCTTCTACTCACTTTACAAATACGCAAAATCTTTGGTTCAAAATGTATTTTTCATTCAACGTGTACGTCAAGGTTAGCCAGTATTCAACTCGTACTTATTCATCTACATAAAAAGTCCTGCGTTATGAGTGCCTGGCTCAGATTTTCCCCCTACGTTAGCGTCGGGCTGATCATACAAATTAATCAATTGCGTTAATCGACTGCACTCGGTAACATAATCCAGCGGATAAGCTGCATAAGTTTGATACCGGGCGCGCGTCTGATCTTGATAGTTATCCATGCGTATACGACATCGAAAGAAGAAGGTTTGAAAGGTAACTTCACTCTTTAGACGGTTAAACGCCTCATTATCCATTGAATAACCTCCGTTAAGTTCCCCCCCCATTGTATCAGCATCACCAATCTGATTTTGTATAGCAACAACCTCATCCGCTGTCTTTCCTAGCATTACAATGCGCGCGGAATCATCAAAACACGTTAACCAAACTTGTCCCGTATGATCACTCACGTTTATCGACAATATATACCGGTACACCGGCCGATCAAACGATTTATCACATCGCTCACAATGCCATTCACCCGGTCTAATTAGTGAAACTTTGCGATTACACTTCTCTTCGCGACACGCAGGATACGCTATATTGGATGATCTGAGCGAAATTATAGTTCCTTTGATAATAAAGTACTGGGCCTCTTCTGACATAGTTAACGTCATTTCATCATCTTTGATCTGCTTAATTGTCGATATGCCAAATGGACTGCGCAACTGCGTTTGAACTGATCCACTAGCTTGACCGGATCCGTTAAGCGAAGAAAAATCGGTAAACTGATCTGTTCGACCTTGCAGATCGTACCACCCTTTCAAGCGATGCGCCGCTTCGATATCTGGATCGAGATGAATACTACCTGAACTTAACAAGCTTAAACTTCTTCCACCGAAATCCGAAACTTTAACGCCCTTGAAAGCTGCTACGGTTTCAGGTGTACCTTGAAACTTTAACGCTACGTCTCCCCATATTGTTAACTTGACTGAATGCAACGAATCATCTACTAAGCATAATTCACGTCGAGTGTACGGTTTATTGGTAGATTTGGACACAATTTCCGACGGTTCACCAACATCTTTGATGATTCCAATTGTATCAATAGTCGTATCCTTGGGAATATCTTGTAAATTTCCAATTGATGTAAAGCTAAAGCGAATTTGCGGAACGTTGGACTGATCTTCAGCTTTTTCAACTTGTGTGTCCCGCTCAAACACTAATTCATAATCATTGTTTACTTGAGAGAATTGTCGTTTGGCAAATTGTACCTTGCACGGTGTTGAAATATAGTATACCGTTTGCTCTTGTATCGTATCAAAAAACGTATCGCATTCTGAATTAAATGCTGTTGCGCGAATCTCTCCACTATCATCAACCAGTGTTAAATTAAATAATTTCCCTTCTCCAGTTGGTCGTTGCCATGTTCTCACTGTTGATTTATACGAGCAAATTGCTCGAATTTTCCACTTATGCTGGTACGGGTTAACATCTTTAATGGGTATAATGTTTGCATGTTGGGCTGATGCTTTAGGTTTAACTTCTCGGGAGTTAAGTGCATTTCCGTATGACGCCGAACCCGGCGTTGGCTTATTAGCACCGTAGAAAGACGATCCACTAAAGGATCCAGGCTGTTGCGCAGTGTCTTGCGACATTCCATTTTGAGGGTATAATGGCTTTGTTGAAGTGTTAACTGAGGATGTCGATGCTGTTGCCAGAGTTGTACCTTGTCCTGGTGCTGCTGTACCTCCGTTACCCGTACTATCACTGGGATTGTTAATCGTTTCGTCAAGTGGTTTAGGCACTCCTAACTTTTCCAATTCCCCGTACTGGGCTAAAACTTGAAAGTTAAGCAGTACAAGTAACTTTCGCTCCGTGCGCCCCAGTGCATTTGGGTTATAGTCGATCAATCGGATAATGTTGCCTCTCTTCAATGTTCCGTCGGTGACTAAATGCGCTAATTGCGATACAATCATTCCTTGTACCCAGTTAACGGTGTCATTTAACACCACACGAAATCGTAAATGATCCTGATGCCCTTGTTTATTTTCCACCGGTCTTATTTGTACAACTTGTAAAATTGCATCTGAAACCTTAACAGAATCCAATTCGAACATTCTACGAAGTACTCCCCTTGACACTATCGACATGGGACTTGCCGACATATTTAATCCATCGTTCATCATGATGAAACCACTCCTGAACCTAACCAAGTTAATTATATTCCACCAACGCTCTTATAAATTTAATGATGAACTTTCAACAGAATAACTCGTAATCGAAGCTCAGCCGTCTAAAGCTCATTCCATAACGCGTCGCACTCTTAATAAAAATCGGTTCTCAAAATTTTACATTCCAGAAATTACTAATCACTTGTGGCTTGATTCCTAGATCAGATTACTTCAACTAGTCCTTTTAGCCACAGTGGCTTGATAATACTCCACTTTAGAATCCAAATATCTCCTGGCCACAGTTCAAGTGTAGAAGCCAACTTTGCCTTGTCCCAAGGTGTTTGTTCATTAAGTTCATCCATATCATGATCTTCGTCATTAATACTTTTCATGTGAATGAGAGCTACGGGTCGTTTGGACTTTTTCATTGGTATAGACGATCCCCTACTTACAGATGGAACTGTACCCCCGCTTTTACTAGATAATTTTGTTGTAGGTTGGCAAATTCTTCCGAGAACTCGAATAATTACCATTTTGTCATTTAATCCTTCACTATAAGGACTACTGCACATATTAATCCCTCCTGCTGCAGCTTGATTATCATCCAATTTCCGTAAAGCTACGGGAAGTGCATTTAAGAAACTTGTAGCGTACAATTTAACTCTGTGCCCGTAAGTCGCTAAAATAAAATTTTGTTCCGAACGCGAAAGTAACTCATCATTTCCCCAACTTTGCATAATATTGTTTAAATTTACCTCGTGATAAGATAACGGAACGTAGGGTGTTTGAGCATACAAATTGGTTGAATTATCATTCATATCAATTTCCCCACTGGACGAGGCGTACAAGGACGTCCCAACTTGCGGGGTGGGCACGTGCTCGGTTTCAGCCGCGATGCGGCTTAAAGACTGTGTGGCTTGTCGCTTCGTTACCAATTTGGCATAATAAGGTAAAAATTTGACGATCTTTTTCCAGCGGGCTCGAACGAAGATTCTAACAAGCCATCGCCATCGTTCAAGATCTGATCCAAGAACCACGAGAGCAAAAGATTTAGCTGATTGACCTTGAGCGCTTATTGTATTTGTATGCAATAGATTAGTTGCAGATTGATCGGGTAATTCACAAGATAATTCTTGAATATATTCCACTTGTCGACATATCAAACCCATGACAACTCTAATGAGAGATTCTGGCCACGGAAGAAGCATTGGTGAGCAACGTTCTGCAATGAGTCGACGTGTAAGTTGTACTAGTAAAATTTTACCAGTTTCATTATCTGCTCCGGATTCGAGTGCAGGCGCGAATCCTAAAGGCAAATTTTCCTTATATAAAGGTTTAACATCTGAATAAGGACCACGAGTGATTTCAGCAAGTATATCATCGATATCCATAATTAAGAGAGTTCTTTTTACAATCCTTGGGAATAATTTAGGATTGAATTGCACAATGAAAATACCCCGTGGTATAGGAGAAAAGTAAGGGTAAAGAGTTGATCATACGAAGAGGTATGAGGGGGGTTTATCAAATTTACCAAATAGTCTGAGCTACAGTGATAGAGGTGAAGTTAACGCGTACACAGGTACGCGCGAGGGAGGACATATAGCATATAACAGGAAATCAAGCAGACGAGAGAGCAAGTAAAACACGTTAATCAAAAAGGACGCGTGTACACGCCTACGCTGTCGCAAATGAGCGAGCGAGCAAGCGCTTATATGCACGGTCAAAGGATTTATGAAAAATCATCAAGTAAAGCAAAAGCAAACAATCAAAGAAAACAAAATACGTAGGAAGAGGAAGAAAAAACCTCTAAAAATTAGTGCGGCGCAAATAAGGGAGCGCGCACAATGACACAACCAAGCACACAAGCCAATTAGAATAAATATTCAAAATGACAAAGTGCAAAGAAATCATTAGATGAAAAAAACGAAGAAAATTATTAACAAAAGAATTAATTAGGAAAAGTATTCACGTTTGCGATAAAGTTAAAATATCAAACGGTACCTATACACCAACACGCCTACAGCGCAGACGATTGAGAGCGTAAACCGGAAGAATCGGAAAAACATTTGACCGGGGTGGAATTAAGTTCTTCCACTGGCTTGGGGAGTTTTTGAGGAGCGCGAGAACGAGGTCGTGGAGGATCGATGGAGGGAAAAAATCGATTTGATGATTGCTGAGAATTTTTACGTCGATAAACTGCAAGTGGGCTTTCAATAAACTCAAAACTAGCAGTTGTAGTCGCACTAATTGCAGCGCTACCTGTACCGAAAAGTAGCCCGGCAGCTGCAGCAGCAGCTGCAGCGGCAGCAGTTGGAGATTGTGTGGGTGCCAGAGATTTGAGAAAGTTTGGTTGGCCAAAAAATGATCGAGGTTTAGATGGAGTATCAAATGCGGGAGAAAAATCCGTGTCTTTGGATAAGGGAGAATTATCGAATAGATAACGGCCAGGTGTACCGGAATTGTTATGTGACGGCGCAGTTGAAGTAGAGCCTACCCCAGATTGACCGAAGGCGAACGTAACGGCTCGACTTAACTTCTGCCGTTGTCGTAATCGATGCATTCCTCGTTCACATGCTTGAACATGCTCTTTAGCATGCATTTCTACGTAATTTTCCGGATAACAACGAGTTCTGTGACATCTAAAAAAATTGCTATATCCACCGTCTAGTATATAGATTTCGGGATAAGTTAATTCTGGATACCGGTGAGCATTTCTAGCACGATCTTTTTGTCGTATATATTTAGCCCTAAATATTTTAAAGTTCAAATGGTTAGTTGTGAGCCGTCCATGCGAGTTATCCGTGAAAATAATAGAAACCTACATTAACGGGGCGCGATGTACAGAGTATTCACAGTGTAAGATGATCAATACTCGACTCTTCGGATCTCCCATGACAGATGCGGGGGTAAATTGGCTACTGGTATTCGAAAGTGTAGATATAAAAGGTGGTGATTCCGATACGGACCGTCTGCTGGAACAAGGAGAAGGGGTGGGCGATTGACAAAACAAATGTTTGGTTAATTTATCCTTATCGGTGAAATTTAATGCGCCTCTAATATGACCACCCTGAAATTCGTATTCAAAACGGCAATCAACGAGGAGAACATGATCGAAAACATGGGAAAATTCACCGTCAAGAACTTGAATGAGAACACTGTGTGAAATGCGAGGTAAACTATCGGGTTCATGTGGTGAAAAGTAATGGGGCAAACTGAGCGCTTGTGGTGCACCCACCAAATTATTAGTATCATGGATTCTCGTGTGACGTGAATCGGCCAGAGGAGAGCGTTGTTCGGGATATGTTGGTCCAGTTTCTGACGAGCTAGAATCTGCACTGGGCGACGATGATGTAGAGCCTGGCGCAGGGGAAGATTTACAGGGTAAATTGAACATTGATTTCCCAGTGCCAGCATGTTCAAACATGCTATTAGCACGACGAAAAAACTCACGAGAGCGAATAGCGGCGGAAAAGGAATTTGCCGTACAATTACCGGACGAATTAGTTTGCGTTGAGTTAAATGTAAACCCTGCATTGCCATTGCCACTGCTACTCTGCAAAGTTGCGGCAATGCCAGCGGCACAATTTTTTCGCAATTGAGATGCGATTGGGGATCCGTTCGCACGAGCTGTGCTTAAATTGAGGCAGGGGGAGTAGGCTGAAAATGAGGGTGAAGAGAAGGTAAAAGACGGTGATGCGGATGAAGTCATTGAGGCAACGGAACCTCGGGGTGATGAGGGTTGATTAGTGACAGAAGATGATGTTTTAATAGGATACCGGGAAGCTGAAAAAACACTAGGGCAAGATGTAGCTGTAGTTGCGGTTGTATTGACACTGGCATTTGAAATATTTGAGGTAGTTGACGAAGAGCACGACAAGCCGGGCATTCTACGAAAGAGAAGCGGACCAGGTGGATTAAGAACCATTGACTGAGAGGTAAGACGATTAGATGATGGATGTGGCGGTGAAGGCGATAATGCAAAGCATTGTGATAGGGTGCGCGGGGCGTTGGACGAAGTTGTGGAGGGAATAGCGGTAGACCCGGCTGACCGGGCAAACAATAAACTGGAAGATTTAAAGATTGAAGATGATGCAGTAGAGGAAGCTGAGGAGGATGTTGATGATGTTAAGGAATCCGTGTTACCATTGAGCGGGAGGGGTCGATTTGGCGAGAAGACGAATAGGTCGCACGTAAGGTCATGCGTGGTAGTTGATGCAGACGCCGTCATAGGTGTAGAAGCTGTGGTTGTCATAATGGATGACATTGAGGAACTGTATCAAATATGGGTAGGTGTATGTGTGGGTGTGGGCGTGCGCGCGCGAATGAGCGCGCACACCAAGCGAGCTGAATGGGAAGTGGTATAATGTTTATTTGATTGTGTGGTTGCACGTTGCAGGTAAGGTTGAAATCAAGTTTGGCCGTTTGATAAAAGTATACTTTGGTAGTATGTATGTGTACGTGCAAGAGTGGTGAATCGGGGAAGCGTGGGAACGAAGAACACGAGAAGTAAGAAAGTTAAAGCGACGGTTGATCAAGACAAGCTTAAAGGTCGCATTAGCAGCGAAACGCAAAGCAGTTATACGATGCGTTTGAAGGGGTGAGAGGGAGGCAAGAAGGGGAAGAAGGGGGGTAAGTTAGACTGTGTATGGGTGTATGTATATGTATGGGTGTGTATGTGTATGTATGTGTGTGTGTATGTGTGTGTATGTGTCTGTCTATCTGTCTGTGTCTATGTGTGTATGCGTCTGTGTGTGTATGTGTGTATATGGGCAAGCAAACACGAAGGGAGGGGGGAAAGGGGAACGCGAGGGGGACGAAAAAGTAGTAAGGAGACACGAAGAGGAAAATTTAGCGTATAAGAAAAGTAGGCAATGAGCTACTGACAAAAACAATGTACAAGCGGCTTCGTAAAAGTTAACAGTCGCCAGGAGTAAAAGGGGAAAAGCCGTTTATCTGTGTGGTGAACAGGGTTGTTGTTCTAGATTAACGGAAGCTAAGTGAGAGAAAATCACCTGAGGGATTTATGATTAGAAGGATGTACGATTAGACGAAGAGGATTGATAGTCAAATTATGAAGGGATAAGTTAAGTAGATATGAAGGTTAAGTTTATTGAGATATTGAATAGACAAGATTAATGATGAAAGAAATTGGGAAGTTTAGAGGGTGGAATGAGGTAAAGATTTGCGTTAAATTAGAGGAAGAGAACCAGATAAGGCTTGAAGGGGAGGGATAGGAGAATTAAAGCAATAAAAATTTCATATAGGGCAAAAAGAAGTAGAGTCACGATGCGAAGACAATTGGAAAGGGAAAAAACAAAATGACATTAAAGAGCACACAAACCAATAAGAGGGAGCGTTGACACTGGGATAAAAAAAGGTAGATAGACAGAAGTAAAGGTGGATGGTGAAAGTCAAGGGCATATTGACCAAATTAACGCGCACCAAACACAACCATTAACATACACCCCGATCGAAGCGCATAAAACTTGCGACAAATTTTCAGCAGAGAAACACCCAACGAAGCGTAAACATACGTCCATTGACGGGGCAACGCCCTATGAAAAAAGCAATTATCAGGGGTAATTTCGTAGGGCTGAGTAGTCAGCTATACACGACGTCATAGCACGTGCTGCGATCCGCCAGTTGAAGAAGCCGGCCCGAGCCGCGGCAGAAGTTCTAATCCGAGTTCTTATCCGATCTCGAGCTGGCGCCCGTCCGACCAAGTGAATATGTGGAGTTTATGATTCATGTTTTACGTTTGTCTGTTGATTTGTTACAGAATATCCGACTCGTTAATTTCGTTCAAAGTTTCCCCTCCTCCCATCCCCAGCAAACTGAATTGTGGATGTAGGTATAGTATACGTTTGTGAGGAAAGTAAAAATACGTGTCCCTCAGGTTATCGTTACGCAATCATATAGTTATATAAAAATTATAAGTATATATACAGTAACCGGGTAAAGTTTTGGCGATTAATTCTATCATCCATTAGTCTTTCACTTCTACACCGACCCGTACACACACCTTGAAAATGCCATCATTCCCCTTCCAACTTATCCCATCGTCAATCCACAGCAAAATCTATAGCAGCCCTATGTATTGATATGTTTCCTATTTAGGAAATATGTTGGTTTGCACGGTTGGGTTCACCGCTATATCAACTCGTTAGCGATAACGTTAGCTGTGTAAAGCAAAGCAGAGCTATGAAAGGCCTAACAAATATATGAATGGCAAGTTTAAGCCAGTATACACGCGCGTGCGTGTGATACATATGAATAATAATGGTACGGGCCAACGCGAAAGGCATACGTTAGTTGGGTATAAGTCCCACGGTAACCGAGGGTTGTGGTACTCCAAATAAATTAATTTGGTCAGACAAAGCATTATTTTGATCTTAACTCTTAGCTCGCCTTCGTAGTTGGGTCAACATAAATTTAATGGCCATGGTATGTATGCTCATACCTTAGCATACATTGGTTTGCTTGTTTGGCTGTCCGCGTAATTCCAAAATTATTTTCTCCAGACATGACAGGTTATCAAACTTCCGCTTCATGACGAAACGTTTCGCAAACACCCCAAAACTCTGACTGCATAATTACCCTGATTCTGTCTATACCCTTTATACCATCCCGTTTTATTTTCATTTCATCATGTACATAATTTATTCCAAAATCTAGTTAATGCACAATTAAACATAATCATTTTTAAGGCAAATCCCTACCACCAATATCCATCACCATCTTGTTCATTTAATACCCCAGATACCCTTATTCGTCCATATAACAGCATTTTCAAACGATGTAATAAGCCTCCGGTAATTTACTATGATCTGTCATGTTGCCGAAGAGTTTATGTTAAGGAAACTGTGATCAAATCTACAAAGTTTATAATTCTAAGTATGCCGTTAAAATATTTTCTCTTTTGGATCACTTGCTTGGTGTTAAGGAACGGATTAGTGTTGGCGGGGAAATGTGTGTCAAAGGAATGTCAATTTGGTACAAACTACGTTAAAGATGAGCAAAACCAACCTCGAATTTTCAAGGGAAAACTCACCAATGCCATATTCAACGGAACTGATGAACGTGAGATTGTCAAGTCAAAAGGTGTAACCGCAAACACTAGAGCTCCCCCTAAATCACTTCCTATTCCATTTAAAACAGACCAAAACCAGCTCAGTTGGGTAAATGTTCCAATAATGTCGGAGTTAAGTTACATGGACTTTAAGCGATCAAATCTTGATGAGGATGGTATATACGGACGAGACGCCCGACAAAAACATTTAACAACCTTTTCAGATCTTGACGTTCCAACAGGAAGTGATGCACCTAATAAAGAGTTACCTCCATCACCGAAGGCTTACGGCAAAATTGGAAAAAATGGAGGTTTGTTAACTATGACCGGGTGTGTATACCTAACCTTGCTAACACTGAACAATATTTTCATAATTGGTATACCTAAGGGAACGGATTTAGCAGTAGAACCAATCGATTTAGCAGAAGCTGGGGGAAGAAAGCCAGTGCTCTAGATGCCAATGATAAACCAAAACAGGGACCTCAGAACGGGTTAACCTCATGGCATACTGTAGAAAACTTGTATGAAAATCTCCGTTTTACTGGGCCTGGTTCCCAACCTTCACCCCCTAGTCCACGAGAAATGGGATCGATTGCCCGCCCAGACAATTTATCTGGTCAAAAAGTGCCCGCTTTACCTCCTAAAAAAAGGGATTCCCAGAAGCCATTAACACTTATGCAAGAGCAGATAAGGTTGGAAGATTCAAATCTACTGGGGAATAAGATAAGCCAATCATTACTAGCACCCAAGCCTACCCATTATGCTGAAAATGTTGACTTTGACGCAAAGGTAAGGAGTGAAAATGAACCACATCAGGCGCGAAGTACAAGCATGTCTACAATATCCAAACTATCAAGTAAAGATACGTTAAACATAGCTCAGGCTCACTTGATAGACGAAGAAATAAGGAAAAACCAGGAGAATGACAGAGTTAATGGGGACATGAAAGTAGACCGAAAATCGTTAAATAACCAAAGCGTGAAACGTCGAGTAAGAAAAAATAGAGAACCGGATAATTATGAGGGGGTAATTCTTGAAAATGGGAAAAATCCAACTGACGGTATGCAAACTAACAAGAGTCCTGGAATGTATCGGTCACTGTTAGATAGAGTAAGTTACCTTAAGTTTAAGCTGGGTCAAAAGTTCGGAAAGAAGAATACAGCGAAACAGTTGGTGCAAATTAAAACTCCCAAGATTTGGAAAGACTATGTGCCATACCCGATAATTACATCTGACAATAAATTCTTTGACCAGATGCAGGAAGTGTCAAGACCTATGGATGTTTCAAATGACCAAAAACATATTAAAGATGACAAAACAAATCCGAGTTCACCTAAAGGTGTATCCAAGGATGGAATACCGAAACTACCACAAACGTCAACAGAACAAATAAAAGGTACAGAGTTATCGAAGATTGGAAAAAGTCATCAGGTTAAGAATGTCGTAAATTCTGATAACTCTAAAATATCAGACCCAAATCCAAATCAACCGACATCGGGACGTAGTGTTTATAAATTGTTACCTGGCAAGGCCACCAAGATATTTCATTGGTTTGGCAAGGCTAAACAAGAACCAGCTGAAGAAAAGGGGAAATTCGAATTTCAAGGTAAAATTCATCGAGTTAGTTGTATGACAGGGTGACTTACAACAGTATAGATTCACGATTTGTGCTAGTGGTTCGAAAAGCATACGAAGAATTGTTGGATTTCTCATTTGAAAAATCCTATAGAGAAAGATTAGAAAGACCAAAGGCCAGTAAAAAAAGTACATTTGAAGCCATCTGTATGGACCAGCAGGAACTTTTAACCAGTGTAAGTTGTCGTATATCTGGATAGAAAATAGTTTGGGCGTGAGTATATCGACATACTGACAATGATCAAGTGTCCACAAAATGGCTATGCAGTTTTCAGGCTAGAAGAAAGAGGTAAAGGCGGATTCAACTTGAGAATGAACATTGAAGGGCTAAGCAATTATGAAAAGCCCATCGTATTCGTCAATTCGACAACCCGGACATTATCAGCAACAAGATCGAGTCATGAACCTTTATACTTTACTAAATTCGAAGTTTTGGATAATGAAAAGACCATCTTATTGCATAAAGGTAATACGTTTCGACGCTGCTCACCACGATCATTCTGGCAACAAAAACAAAAAATTCCTCCGCAGCTACTGATGAATCAAAAAGCGGGAAATCATCCCGCATTCTTTGTGGATGGCTCGTTAGGAACGTTCAACGTTTGCCCAATAATTAAGATCCAGTTAATTAGTTATGACGACTTTATCATGAGCGTTGGGCCAGTTACTGATTACACAAATACATTATTACCTTCGACCGATACAAGGGCTGTTACTGAAAATGAAAAGAAAATGGTCAAGACCGACTTTAGCCCTTTGAATTTTCGGAATTCCAAAAGGTCGCCATCTAAAGCGGCGGTTAAGCGTCAGCCGAGCATTAAACAGAAGTTTAATCCACGTTTGAATACGGGAATATGCAAAACCTCATACGGACCTATACGCTCACTAGCCAATGCACCACAAGAATATAGCATATATTGGTCAGGTCCAGAAATGATCATTTAACGGGCCAAATTGTATTCATGGTGATGATTATGTTAATAGCGGTGAGTGGTCATGGTCGCAATCGTTATCATTATTGCCGTCTTGATCACAATTATACGAGTACATAATGAGAAACTGCTTTTAAAGAAATGATCTTGTGATGTGTATTAAACTTGATAATTGTTAACCCTCCCATTCAGGATTCTTACGAAGAATAACGATACCCTCGAGTGTACTACTCAGACTAACATATTCTTGATCCTCAAGTTCGGCTCTTTCGCCATACGATAAGAGGACCGGAGTACTTTGGGTTTGCCATCCTGTAATTGTCTTTGGTCTTCCTGCTTGTCCCACTACATCCACTGCTTGACCCACTCGTACACTAACACGCAGAGGTCGAAGATCTTCATCCAATGTAATGAGAAATCGTGGGTACATAGCTGTAACTATAGCATAGAGAAGATAATGAGCTTCACCAAGTATAAACTCGCGAGCTTCAATCATCGATACTAAAATAACTAGTAACCCAGCCGCTGCCACTCGAGACAAAACTTGTCGATCCGTATGAAAAGGATTAATTGACATTGTTCCTTTTCCCATATGAACCAAGCCTTGTGCAATTCTAACCATGAATAGTGCATTACCATCTCTCACATAATAATTTGCCAATTGTCGCAACAATTGTGAAATTCGTGCGTTATTAGTTCCGGCTCCTAACAATCCCATGGCAAATATCGCATTAATTGCTACTTCACCATCATTATCATGACTATATCGTGATAATGTTTCGTAAACTTTCATCTGAGCGTGGCTCGCACTAATCAACCCCAGTGCAAGTGGAACAGCTTTACGAATGTTTGATTGACCCCAGTGCATTAAATGTCCAAACTGTCGTAAAATCATTTCTTGTCCAATTTCCTCCCCCATCGTAACCAATGCCATCCCTATTACAGCGTAAGATTGAACTACTTCATCCGTTAACTTTTTCTTTGCTGCGCTCATATTAGCTGCCGCCGCAGTCGTCGAAGCACTGGTTCCCATACCCGTAGTTGTTGTATCATCATCTTCTCCATCATGTTCACCAGATCCCGTCCCTATTCCTTTACCACCTTTTTCAACAGGTTCAGTGCAAATATGCAATAATTGTTGCAGTTTTAATACGTTTCCGGTGCCAGCCCAGGCACATATTTCCGTTAGAATAAAGCTAAACTTGGCCAAATCATGATCAATGGCCTTTAAGGTTTCCAAGATTACATCTGCCCCCTCTTGCTGTCCAAAGTACAATAAGGCAAGTCCTAAAGCCATAAATCTAGTCCATTTGTCTTTCATTTGACTTTGTCGATCTTCGTCAAGGAAAAATTCTATAAACGTCTCACTTATTTCACTGTTTGCACTTCCTACAAATACTAATCCCAACGTTAGAGCTGACATCGCTGCTGTTTGCATATCACAATTGTCATCATGAATATGTTCCTTCAAAATCGTTAAAACTTCCTCATTATTTGACCCTGCGTACGCCAGTCCTAAACCAAATATCGAAGCAATTCGAATATGCTTATTTTCTTGACTTAAAGATGCCCCTTCTTGCAAAAGGGCTAAAGCTGGATCCGATTCCATTCGGACACCTGAATTTATAATCCCCGTAGCTAACGCAGCTCCAGCCTTGATCCAATTCTCTTGTGCATATGTATACGGGTCAATACGGTCGAGTCCTGCTTCAATATCCCATAGCATCAACAACCCTGTTGAAGCTGCTGCCGATATCATTCCATCATCCTTTGTTTTCCAGATCCAACTAGTTTTACTATCCCCAACTAACATTAACTTATCCTCCCCAAATCCCGCATTAACAAATGCATTAACAAAAGCACTAGCTAGATTATTCTTCATTGAATCTGTATTGGCAAGACCTGCCGTTCGCGAGCTATCCAGATGAGTTTTGTATATATCCTCGGGTGTTTTTGGTTCAAGCAAACTAAGTTCTTTGGCCAACTCACTGAAGTGCTCTGAAAGTTTATGATTATTCATTGATTCAACAATTTCAAGGTCGAATTCGTTTAATTCATCATCCGGTAGGTCGATAGCAATTCTTTGTCGTGCCATTAAAAATGCCATTTGTCGACGAACTGATCGATCATTCGTAGCATAGTATGCCCTGACAATTAGTTCCCGATCATTCAATCGAATAGCTAACGTCATAGCCTGAGTATATTGTTCATATGTTAGATAAATACCGTAGGATGTTCTTAAAAATCGATTATTATCCGGATACGGTAAAAGTGCTACCAAGCTAACCATGTACAGGCAAACCCGAGAGTAGTTCTTTTCATCCAGAAATTGGGTTATCTGCTCTATAATTTCAAGCTCACTCAATAAATCTACCGCATCCGCCTCAGCGTTGTGATCTAGAAAAAACGGTACTAAGGCTAACCCCAAATCGGTAATGTCGTCTACATTAATTTCGTCATTCACTCGAGCTTGGTACTCTTCACCGATTTCAAGGGCAAGATGCCTCATATACTCGTGTCCCCAGGATCCTAAATCCTTAGAGGGACACAGTAGCCGGTATCTTAGGGTATCCCGTCGCTCTTCATTAGAATATGTCATTCCTAGTACCGATAGCATATCAGCTAGGGAAGAACGCGCTTCTCCATCTGGCCATTTTTCGTAAATCTTTTCCAGCGTTTCATAGTAGGGTCTCAAAAACTTTAATGGTTTGGGAACCGCCGTCATGGATGATGTCGAAGTTTTAATTGTTGTTTTAATTGCGTCGAGTGTTGTCAAATAGATTTCCGATCGAGGCTCTGATAAACGCTCCACCAACATCTCAAGCTCCTCTTTCATTTTCAAATCTTCCTCACTCAATTCCTCTATTTACCCATCCCAATGCATACACACACACACACATACTTGTTAACCAACATGTTGAATTCGGGCCGAATGGTTAGGTGAAAATTATTACATACCTGTGGTTGTAGCCTCATCCCTTTCATTATCCTTTTTACGCCCGTTAATTTGCTCCTTGTCTTTTTCCCTATCTTTTGCATTTGCACCGGCCGATCCACCGGTACCTTCTTTACGCGATACCTCACCCGACTCTTTTGGAGGCATCGCTAATTAGATTAATTCTTTAACTTAACCCAAGAATGCACACAAGAATAACCGTCTTGTTTAGCTACGTAAACGTTCAATTGACAATTTCTTAATTTCTCAAATATCACAATACTACAGTGTGGTACACTCACGCACACTTGATTTTCATGAAGACTGAATGAAAAGTAAAAAAACCACACTATTCTCACTCCACAAAAAACGCTTAACACGCAGATGTTAATCTTCAATTATCTCCAAATCGTCCTTGGGCAAAAAATTCTTATAAACTATTAAATCGCCATCCCACACCGCGTTTGTCTCCTCTCATTTAGAAATGTATTTCCAAATCATCCACACGTGACCCAACTGTATGGACTTTTGATTTGTCATCGATTAATCACGTGCACAATTACCGTAGTGGCAAGCACCCAACCCACTAAACTTTAATCCGTTCCGGGGGTCTTGGTTTTGGCACGTGATTAAGGGCCGGGGGCGTGTGTGCGAATAGAAGTTTATCGGGAAAATTGGAAAAAATGGTATTCAGAAATGTTTTTTGCACGTATACAAATCACTTTTGTGTTTTAGTGGAAGTTTGAATAATTAAGTTGAGCGGATTATTATTTGGATTACGGTTAACATACATAATTGGAGGGAAATTAAAAAATCGAGTGGATTTTCAAATTTACGAATATATACCAAGGGAATCAAAAAAGCATGAGACTTGATGCTAAAGCCTTTCGATACCTTACAACTGACGATTGGCGCGTATTAACGGCGGTTGAAATTGGCAGCAAAAATCATTATATAGTTCCAACACCATTGATAATCAGTATTGCTGGTTTACGCCATGGGAAAGGAGGCACACTTAACTGTATATCAAATCTTGCCCGACTTGGATTGATCGGCAGGGTTAAAAATGCGAAATATGATGGATATCGATTAACCTACGGCGGATTAGACTATTTATCACTTCATTCGCACTGCAAATCAGGTACAGTGGTTGGGGTTGGATCACGATTTGGAGTTGGAAAAGAATCGGATATCTACATAGCTACTTGTCGAAACTTTCGGCAAACACGAGCTATTGGTGATGATGAAAGTGATATGCCAACAAATTTAACGGACAAAAGAGTAGTCAAGATTCATCGATTAGGACGAATTTCCTTCAGAAAAGTTAAAAAATCAAGAGATTATCTTCGAGGTCGAAATACTACATCATGGATGTACATGTCACAATTAGCAGCTCAGAAAGAGTTTACGTTTATGCAAGCTCTTTACGATAATAATTTTCCCGTACCTCGCCCTTACTCGCGTAACCGGCATTCTATCGTAATGAGTCTCATTGATGGTATTCCACTACGACAAGTTCCCCCTTCGGCAGTTTCTGACGTACCAGGACTCTATTCCACGTTAATATCAATCATTGTTAGGCTAGCCGAGTACGGATTAATTCATGGCGATTTCAACGAGTTTAACATAATGTTAGAACGACCACAAGGGAAATGTCAAGATATTCAACCTCCGGAAGTCCTAACCCATACGGAAGAATTTTCAAATACCAATGTAGATTATGACGATAGTGATACAGAACTCGACACTGACGGTGAAACTGACGTTGAAACTGATACCAACGTTTACGTTGAAGATGATTTTGAATTTACCCGTCCAGTTATAATTGACTTTCCCCAAATGGTGTCAATTGACCATGTTAATGCAGAAGAATACTTTAACAGGGACGTTGAATCAATTAAACGATTCTTTAAGCGACGATTTCGCTTTACCAGTGAAATTTCCGGGCCAACACTTAACCAAGTTATCGAATCCGTTCGCAATTGTAAACCCACTTCACCTCGACTTGACGGTTTGCTGGCTGCGAGTGGATTCAGTAAAAAAATGTCCAAAGACCTAGAAAAAGCCTTAAATCATACTGAACCCAAAACCGATGTTGTGTCGGATCATTCCGAACCTGACCCTCCATGAGTCCCGCCATTTTCCGGTCCGTGTTGAAGATTGTGGTTTGCATCATGACCATGATTATCTTCATCATCGAAAATTTCTTCATCGACGACGCCGACGAGAGATTTAAAATCGAGATTAACATCATCCATAATTGCGGCATGAATTCTAGCACGATTCATACAATTTCTCCATACGGTACTACCGGAATCAACGCTGTTCAGTTGCAGTAGCAGTGTATGATTAAAGTCGTCTAAACGATCTTTGGCCCATTTAATACATGCAGATATCGTAGTTGTCGGGAAACAAGACTGATAAATGTTAACGGTGTTCCGCATGATGGTAAAGTAAATATAAGATATTTGGAATATGTACATGTGCAAATCGCCGTCAAAGGTGCATTGTCGTACCCGCTTTCGAATTACTTCGGTACGAGCTTGCAAAAAAGCTTCACGGGCTTGATCTTCACATCCTAACCTCATTAACCAGGATACTGTTCCACGAGTTGTAGTTTCCCATGAGTGAGTGCTAATTAATGAACGTATCAAGATACCAGCTAGTCTTTGACTTCGCTCATTTATCGCAGACGTTAACAAGAATTGGGCCTTTACGTTACTCTTGATTCCTTTGGCCAACTTACGTAGTTGTTCTACTTGGGATACGGACTCTTCAAAATGTTGCAAGGCAATCTCAATATCAAGGTCGTCGAGTAGCCCGTCAATTGATCGTAAACTTTGTTGTTTGCCATCAATTTCTACGGATGTTGAATTTCTCCGGGAATTTCCATCTCGTAAACTTGATCCTTTTGTTACAATTGCATCTGAAACTGTTGCGGTAGCTGCAGAAGTTAGGGATAAATTCAGGGAACTTGAAAATCTTCGCAAAAAGTTCCATCGAGTTCCTAACATTGTGCTCATACTTTTAGCGGCTTTTTCACGTTTTTCACTCTCTAATTCGATTAACTTCCAGATATCTTCTGCCGTTTTGCGAAAAGTTGCTAATAATGTTGTTCTTTCCGTGTCATCGGATGATACCGTCGCGTATGTAAATGAGTCCGAACCAATCCTCACGTTTATCGCATTCTGGGGTAAATTATCACCTGAAATGCCTTCATTTTGTCGAGAATTTCTTCGTGTAGTTATACTGGTCATTTGAATATCTTGTACAGGCCAACAGTATCTCGCCACTAACTGTGCTTGTTGACATGCACCCTGCTTAACGTTTGCATCACGATATGCATTAGAATTTCCATTTCCACTGTTGGCCATATCGTTACGCTTTCGATCAACTGCTACGAGTAAATGATCGTTTAATAAAATTAAGTGAACACGTCGTTTTAACTTCCACGTTGCAGCATTTAATTCTACCCAGTGACCAGATTCATAGACAATGTGTCGACCGGGGGTAGGTGGAATAAACTTCTGGGAACCATCTACCCTTTTCCATAAACTTTGTAAATGACTCATCCACATTGCTTCAAGATTGGCCAGAGATGTTCTATTGGCCTGTTTACGGGCGGCTCGCGATTCACTGTTTCCCATATCTTCATTGGGGGAAGTTTGTGATAATATATTCATTAATTCGGCAATAAACTCTCTAAGGGATTTCATTTCATTGCGTACAAGTTCCACTTCTTTGGAAATCTTGATAAACTGGGCACGGTTTTGGAATACATTGTGCTGCAAATCCGTTGAAGTACGATTTTTTAACTTCATCATTTCCAAGCGAAATTGAGCAATATCTGCTTCGGTAGCGTTGCACAATACTGAAGCTACGTACTGTTCGGGTATTAATTCAGTATTTCGAAGAACTGATGGATCAATTTTTATGCCGCCACCGGGGCCACTACCGCTAACTACCAAGGTACCGGGAAATGATGAAGTTCCTGAGGTTGCAGTATTGGCTGCATCGAACTGATTAACGCCTGGTTTTTCAGGCTGGTACTTTTTCCTAAAGCGTTCATCAATATCGGGGACAGGTGGCAATCCAGGACCTGATGTTGGCGAAATCATGTCTGGAGCATGACCAAATCGTGTAGAGTAGCGTCTTTTAACCAAATCGGACGTACGACCATTAATTTGACCCTGATCTCTTCGACGTACCGAACCGTCATTACCCTTACTACTAACGACAGTTGCGATACCATTTCCACTGTTACCACCAGCGCTGCTTGATGCTCCCGAGTAAGCCAATCGTCTGCCGCGCTCAGCCGGACCATTTAATCCTACGGTATCGCCAACGCCCTGTTTTCCCGATCCACGTCCCGTACTCTGAGTGCCTTTTTGCCCTTGTGGTAAAGGTCCACTGATAGTTAAACCTGCCTTACGCTTGCTGCGTAGTGAAATTCCACGACTTTTTTCGTCCAACATCTTTATCAATTTGATAAAAGTAAATTAATTCCCATTACTTAAATATCCAAGACCATGCCTAGGTAGAATAAAAAAAATCCCTGCAAAACTTGCTTGAAATATACGCGTAATTTTTACCTAGTTGGTGAGCTCAGTCGTGTTCTCTCAACTTGATCAAACAGGGCAAATTTCCATCTGTAACACATAATTCATTGACGAATATCTTTGCCCATCACTACATAATTTCTTCTCCCACTAAAATTTACTTTCTCATGACCCAAATTCTCTCGACCTAACAAAGCATTAGCCACACATGCTGTGGCGATGAAGCATGTCACGTGCTTTGGATTACTAATGATAGGGAAGACTTGATTTTATCCGATCCGGTCGAGGGTAGGCACGTGACAGGAAGGGGTGAGCTGGGAGAAGATTTGGGAATGGTGATGGAAAATTTGGCGCGTTGATAGAGGGAATTTCAATTGTTCTAATTGTTAAATGACTTATCCTTACAAAATTGGCAGTTTAATTGAAATATTTTGAAATTTAAGGAATATTTATTGACATTTGAGGATAGAGTACGAAAAAGGCTTGTGATAATATTTTCCAGCTCCCGTGTGTGTGGGTGTAGGAGGGTTTTACAGAGCAAGTTTAACTCTTAGAGAAAATATTTATTGGGGTATACGATTAAACGATTGTCAAACTAGTTTTAACGTGCCATTGACCTTGTGAATAGAGCATAGGGTCAAAGTAAAGGTTTTTATCGGGTTTATCGTTTAACATTTCACGCGTACGCGTGGACATGGGTGATATGTTACGTTTTGTACGCGCTCCATCGCTGTTAACAGCATGTTTCGGTACTGCGCTTACCGGCTTACTGGCGTATGCGGTTTATTTCGATTATAAACGTCGTACTAGCCCAGAATTCCGGCGTCATTTACGGCACCAAGCCCGCCAAAGTCAACGATGGCTTAAAGCACGCGAAGAAGCAGCTAGTAGGAAATTCAAGGAGGAAATTCGTACTCGTCTTAACCTTGCAAAGGGAGATCTTATTTCGACGATGGAATTAGGAGAGAGTGCGGAGGAATTTTTTATGAAAGAAGTATCCGCGGGGGAAATGCTCTCACGCTGTAAGTGTTGCATTAAGATATAACACTCTTACCTTATGTTAACTAGAGTTAAGCGGATGACCCCATTGCTGCGGCTTTATGCTTTTATCGGGCTTTAAAAGTGTATCCTCGAAAATCAGATCTCATCGGTATCTACAAGAAAACTGTCTCAAAGGTATATACATGTGTATATTCACATTTTTCAGCACCGGTTACACTTTTAATGCTAACTACAATATCTTAATCAGTCACTCATGGCAGTCATTGATGAAATGATATCCCTGGACTCTGAGCTTAGCTCTGCGCTTCGTGATACTGATTAAACTGATCGTTCACCGATATTCACATTTCTTGTTCCACCCACATTGTCTATTCTAGAAAGAGTTATGTTGAAGCCACGTTGAATTCGGCAGTGAAATATTCTACCAATACCAGAGAGATTATAACGTTGAATTTTGTCTTTTTATGCATCATCGTCATTGTCTCTTTCATTGGACATTCTAACCCAGATATATAGTGAACGTTCCCAATTATGTGTAATATAAACAAAAATGTATTAGATGACTGGGAATTTATACCCATCATCTCAGTATTGAATGAGCGATAGTGTTTTGATTGAACACATCGACTGACTGGTTTTAACGTCAATGAATGTATTTTGCAGGGGTAGCTTATAGAGGGGATGCAGTGACGGGTTCTTCTTCGTCAAGGTTTTTTTCATGACAAGAAGGGTCTTTTAAACGTTGACTTATACGAGCTTTAAATGGATTCAAACTTTTTGGTCTCTCACCGAGAAATTCATAGGTTAGAAATGTAGTTAATAAACAGATACCGCCTATTACAGAGTTCATATTTCCGTAGCCTATGGCAGTTTTAAGGGAACCAGCGATCATTGGACCCAGAGTCATTCCCAGACTGTATACCATACAATTAAGGCCGTATAGTTGGGCGTATGGACCATTTTTTCCGAATATTCCGGGGTTTGCGATTTCATATTTTTCAAGGAGGATTGCAGCTTCAGTAAGGGCGGGAGCGTTGGTGATTCCGATACCCATTCCACAGATTGCCAGAAGTACACAATATAATGCGATTTGGTCGGAACCTCCGGCGTGGCATAATCTTAATAATGAGTGACCAATGGTTAGGATAATGTAACCTGATACAGCGATTACTTTTGTACCCAGTTTTTCTGTTAACTTTCCTGCCAGAGGACCAGATATAACGTCGAGGATGGTGACGGGTAAGAAAAGAAGGCCACTTTTTAAGGAGCCAAAGCCGAATAATTCTAGAGCAGCGGTTGGAACAGTAGAATCTAAGGAAGCTACTAACATTGCTTGAGTAAAGCCGGATAGGAAGCACACGACTAAGCAAGGATTTCTGAAGCATTGTAATATGGGAGCGAGGGTTAAAAGTTTTGACTTTGGGACGGGTAGGATGTATGGGTTAAAGGTTATGGAGCAAGTTTTTCCGGAGAGACGGGAGGAGGATTTTTTTGATTTTATATTCTTGCTTGACGCATCTGAACCGATGGGTAGTATCTCGGGGTCTGGGTCACTACCGGTGGACTGAGGGACAAATGAGGTTGACTTTTCCTTGGTTGATTCGACAGTATGGTAACGAGCGGAAACTTTACGTTCGATGACAAGAATACGACAGGCGGTATCGATGACCAAAAGAGCAATACTGACACCGTAGATTCCCATTAGACCGGTTGATTGATATAAAGCACCACCGAGTGGTGGGGAGATTAGCGCACCGGAAGCGGATACAGAGAGGACAGTACCGAGTACAGGGCCCATTTTGGTTGGACCCACAGCGTCAAGGCAAAGGGTAAAACCCAAAGTCCATACTACAGCAGAACTTAAGCCTTGGAGTAATCGAGAAAGTTGAATTACGGCTAAGGTTGGTATGAAAGTTAACAATGTGGTAGCGATGGCTAAACAGGCCATTCCAAGGATGAAGGGGAGATGTTTAGATTTTAGTTTATCGCAGACTATGCCAACTATTAAAGAGCAAACACTTTGAGCAGCGGAATATATGGTGAGAAGAATAGAAGCGTTTAGCTGTACTTTGGGACGAGGGATATTTAATCGATGCTCTAGTAGGAAAGGGATAACGGGAACGATTAGACCGTAGAGGAAGAAATCCGCGAACATGCCTAAGGTGACGGTGAAGAGGATGAACCAGGTACTTGATCTCCATGAAAATCCGATGGGACGGGAAGAGGATGTTGAAGGGAAGAGGATTTTTGGGGACATGACTGGGTTTAGGAAGGGGGAAAACAATGGAGGATGAATGGGTGGACATATGCATGTACGCACGCGGGAGTGTATTTGATGATGACGATGATTGAGAAGGGGAGGAGAGGTGAGGTAAGGTGAGGTGAGATGAAAAAGTAGAATAAATTAATAAGAAGAGAGTAGGAGGAGGATGATTTGATATAGTGAAAATGGAGGTAGCAAGGCGTAGAAGGGAACGGATGGAAAGATAGATACGGAAAGGGGAAATGCCAATCAATGTGTAAAGGTAACGAAAGAAGGGTGATGAGAAGGTAATGGAAAGCTTTATAAATGAGTATATGATGATGAGGGATAAAAAGGCTGATGAAACGTAGTGCGGGTAGCGGGGTCAGATGCGGCGTAAACTATACGTAAAAATGAACCAAGAATTTCCCACTAATTGATCACGATAACAGGTGACGCAGAAAGCCGATCGGGGGCCGAAACGGGCAAAAATAGAGTAAAAACAAATTTTGAAAAAAGGATAGATTTAGACGTAAAGAAAGAGTGTGATACAGGAAGAGTGCGTGCGTACGAGGGTATGTATGGGGATGAGTGAGAGAAGAAATACGGGGGAAAGAGTGGGTGTATATAAAATAATATACATTTGAACTTTCTGTGATTAGAAGTTGACGATAATCATAACCAGATTCTCACGATGATCTGAAGCGTGGAGCGAAGTTTTTCTGCACACAAATCGCCAAATCCAGAACGACGCTCCGGATTATTTAATTAACCTATTCCGGCGGCCTGCGGCGGCACGCCCCCATCGATGTTTCCCAATCTGGCAATTCTGCTCAATCGCCTCCCAAATAGGAAATCCTTTCGGCTCCGGCGTTCCCAGGAAGTCACGATTCGTCTTTCCCTCCAAAATTGCCCCATCAGGAAACTATACATCCTGACTAATCGGTCGCTGTTTACGTGAATGCCTGTATGGGGGGAAGCGTCGACCAATCAGAGGGCAGGAGCGGGCGTAAAGCTGTTTGCATGAATGCACGTGTATGGGTGAGTATTTGGCTGGGTGTATGTGTTTTGCTGTGTGTATGTATGTGTATGTGTATGTGTATGTGTATGCGCATGTGTATGTGTATATGCCTGTATCTATATGTGTATAACTGCTTGTGCTTGTGCTTGTGCTGATGCTAGTGCTAGTGCTAGTGCTGGTGCTCGTTCTCGTTCTCATACTTGTGCTTGTGCTTGTGCTAGTACTAATGTTCATACTTCTGTATGTATTTGTATATCTGCTTGTGTATGTGTATACGCAAACTTGTTACTCTTCACCCCTCCCCTTCCCTTTATAATAACCCTTGATATATAGTGTACACACATTTTTCGCATTTCCTATTAAACTACATTCTACTCTCCCATTGCTTTAATTTTGCCATAATTTATCCTCCTCTAACCATCCGTATTTAGTTCCCTCCTCCCCTAGCGCTTTCGGAACCATCAATTCCTCATACCCTCTACTAAAAGACTAATCAATCCTTTTACTTGACATATTACCTCTATCTTATTCATGACTAGCTCAACTCCTCTACTAAACTCTTCCTTTTCTTCCACGTCCCACAACCCCCCCATCCATTCAAAACTTCTCGCTATACGTAATTCTCAATAGCCAATTCCGCATGTCATGACCCTTTTCCTTTAACTATCATGTAATCCTACTAGTCCATTCAATAAACTTACCTGCCTATCAATTGATCAGAAACTTTGAAGATCCCAGCTTATGGCGTCCTCTTCAATCCTAAACTCCATAATTGCTCTCACTAGCGCATCACTCTGTCCAATCTTGTCCAGCTGAAATTCTTATCATTTGTACATTGATAAATTCATCACCTTACTTTTTAATCATGTCACAGTAATTCTCGCAAGCATTACCCTGAAATTACGTGCTATTTCTCCCTCAGCCTAATAACTTCATTGCGACGTTTAACCTCGAGTACTTAACGAGTAGGCTGGAGTAATTTAGAATCATCTTTAGAAACGGGGAACTGCGTGTAACCCCAAATAGAGGGGAATGTGAATCGTAATCGACTGTCCCGTTTAAATCCTGGAAAAAGGAAATATATTCCAAACCTCTCTCTTCCCCCTCCCCCCAGAATCTGTTACTTGACGCTATTCATTTCGTAAACTATTCATTGTGTTAATCTCACCAATGTATATTAGACTGAACATGTGTTTCAATGCATTTTACGTACTACCCTTACCAAATTATGAACGCCTCAACCGGTACCCATCGCCCAAGTAAATTCTATACTGTACTTATTTACCTGTTTAAATAAAGCGTTTTCTTTATTAGCTCACCTATAATGTCTTTGTTAAACAAGCCTTAGGGCTTGGGTTTAAACTATATTAAATTAGTATTATCCCTCCTTATATTCTAGAAGCTATTTCCATGCACTACTCCAAATCATTTGGAATCATGTTCACCCTCTAAAGCAACCATCCCTCATCTTTTCTCCATCTCTCCCTAGCCCAATTTTCCCATCATCCCCATCTCCCAAACTCCTCCTCGCAACATCCTTCTCCCGTATCCCGCCCCGTGACCCGTCTTCTCCCAGACATCCCACGTGACACTGGCTACAACATTTTTCCGACGTTTTCTCGTCCGCGTAACTTTTCCTTCAACGTCCTCGTACGCACACATACTCTTGATCATGATTTTAACTTTTTTTTTACCATTTTCTACCACTTTTTTAAGCTTTTATTCCCACCACTATACGTCCATATGCTTTTACCCGTATTTGCATTCACACTCGCATACGCACATATCCAATTTTGCTAATTTTCCCTTTACGTATCCATCATTTCATTAATACTTCGTTTCATATTTCACACTTTTACCCAATTTTTCAAAATACTCATTAAGCCTCAAAAGTATCGTGTTCATTAGGCAAAAGCATAATAATATTATCCCTTCTTCATCATTTATTCAGTACCGCAGGTTAATTATTCAGCTTACTCTACACTTTATGGATAGTATAAGTTTATCGGGAAATTGGAATGCCATCAAAGCTTCAATTAACTCGGAATTTTCTACACCCATTTCAAATTTCCCCCGTCCTTCTACTTCCGCACGTCATTCTTCCCTTCCGGCTGCCATCTCCTCAGTCTCCATGACCCGGCCCAGGATAAATACCTCTGATATACCTTCTACTAAACAGCGGAAAGTTTCAAAAGATGGAACTTTGCATATCCCTCTCAATCTTTCTTCTGCCCCTTTACCCGCTTCCAGGAATATTCGATTTCCTCATCTCGATGCTAAACGTTCCAGATACCCGGTAACTTCTACCGTGTTGTCCAATCCATCCAAATCTGGTCAGGCTGGAAAATACGTGGCGTTAGATTGTGAAATGGTAGGTGTTGGTTCAATTGGTAAACAGAACAGCGTGCTGGCGCGTGTTAGTATCGTTGATTACAATCACAATGTATTACTCGACTTATACGTCCAACCTCCTGATCATGTCGTCGTCACCGATTATCGTACTCACGTCTCCGGTATACGGCCCCATCATTTAACACCCTCAAATGGAGCTGTTCCCTTTAAAGAAGCCCGTCGTCGAGTTCGCGCTATACTATCTGGACGTTGGATTGTCGGTCATGATCTACGCAATGATTTAAAAGTATTGGAAATACAAAATGAAGTACGTCAAGGCCGTCTAGTTTGCGGTATTCGTGATACTTCCCTTTACAAATCCTATCGTGAACTTAACTGTGGCAATCTACCCTCCCTGCGCTTCCTTGCTGCAACGTTACTCGGCATTCACATGCAAGGTATGCCAAATGTGTCACCACCACTATCTCACGCCGTTACATCCGCTGCATCTCCTTCACTCTCCGCCAACCTTCCTGTATCCGCCAAATTTAAACGCTCCTTTACAACGTCTCTACCACCTCATCCTCCTAATCCTCATGACTCTGTTGAGGATGCCCGAACCGCCATGAAACTCTTTCAATTTGATAAAGCTGGCATGGAACGACAAATGAGTCGCTTTGATTTTCGCTCTGCATCTAATTCTGCATACCACTAAAACCCTTTATCACTGACGTCTACTCTACTCGATTCGCATTTTGTCTGCTCCTTCTAACCTTTTCTCTCCAATCGAACCTCGTGTACCCTGCTGAATCAACCCATTTTTATTCGCTGTTCCTGTCACCTTGCATTAACCTTAGTTTCCTCGACATTCTCGTTGGTCGGTTAATCATTGCATTTCCTGCCTTTCTTTATCATGAATACAAATTTACTTTAGTACACATTATACTGCCCTTTGCAATATACCCTTTACCACCGCCTGCCCATGCATTATCCTGACCTTAATATCTGGAAACGCTCACAATAACTAAGACGTGCATGCGTAAATACCATACCATTAATGCTTCGGAGCACAATTTTGATTGTTGCCTTACACATTCCCACAATTTATACGGAAAATCCATCTCAAATATTACCAACTACTCCTTTATTATACGTGTTAACATAGCCGTTTGTCATCTATCGTGGAATATCTTCATCCATAAACATTGCACCTTCGCGCACAACACATATAATGGCATCCCCGAGTGTCCGGGTTGCAAATCCCGCTTCACAATATCGAAAATAGTATCTCCATTTTCGCCTAAATACTTCAATTAGTGGTGCTGAACGATTATCCTCCTGCGGTTGTTTATCATGCTCTATCTGGTTTGACGGGGTTTCTTCATCCGGGGTGTTTGGTGTAGATATCATCTCAGGATCTGAGTACCCCAGATCAGCGCATGTACTATCATCATCATCATCATCATCATGGTAATCAGAGTGATGACGGGGCCTTTTAAGTTCTGGCGTGGCACAACCATTTTCAATTGGGGATGCAGCACGACGTGCCAGCAGAGCAGGGGCTATTTTAGAATCGAAGTTTTCCTCAAACTTTTCTCCCCACAAGCGAAGGCAACGAGTATAATGTGGACCAATATTACGCAAGGACTCTGGAATGAGAGTTCCGTGGGAACCTACTTCAATTGATTTAATGATAAGCGATATACTGGGTAAGTGGCCTCCAGGAAAGATGTAGCGCCGAATAAAATCATCTGTTGCAGCATAAGTAGTGTAACGCTACGAGAACAAGAGTGGAAGGTTAGCCTGGGAACTCTTTAGAATTAAAATGGGTATACATATATTATAATACATACCGCATCCGGAATTGTTATACACTGAAACACGGCTATTCCATCACGTTGTTTCAAGCATTGGTTCACTACATCAAAGTAAGTGACAAGCCATGCAGCACCTACGGCCTCAAGCATTTCACAACTGACCAGCCGGTCAAATCGGAGCTGAGGAGGATGTGGTGCATGAGGAGAAATAAAGGATAAATCAATACCCTGGGGATTATTCCGACGCCAAACTTTCTTCCAAACTTTAGTCTGAGGATTAACTAAGTCGCGATAATCTCCTAAAACAATGGTAATTCTTGATGCTAATTTAGCTTCAAGCCGTTGAACTCTTTGTTCAGCTAGTGACTTTTGCTCTCTACTAAGCGTGAGACTAGTAATATAACAATCAAAGCGTTGAACTGCACGTATAGCTAAGCTACCCCAACCCGTTCCAATTTCAAGGATATGATCGTTAGGTTGAATGCGCAACAAATCGAGTAAATAGTCAATCTTACGCAATTGGGCCGCCTCAAGTGACATATCTGGCTGAGTCGAGGATGATATAGATTCATTGCTTGAGATAGACGGCCAAATTGGACAACTATACGTCATATCTGAAGTGAGAAAAGCTGCAAAGATATCGTTGGATATATCATAGTGAGCAATAATGTTGGATGCGGCATTAGACAATGAATTAGTAGCGCGAAATAAGCCCGATAATCGTGACAGTAAGTACGAAGTAACGCTTGATGAATTGGATAATAAATTCGAATTATAAATAAAAATCTTGAAGAACCCGGTTAAATCATCACAATCAACTTCTGACAGCATATAACTTTCTGCGAATCCCTGTCGATGTCAGAAGTACCCATTAGTATGATAACATGCTAGATCATCTGAGTTTTCAATACTAACAATATCTCCCTGAATTAATAACCGCACCCAAAATATCTTGTTCTTAACGTATAACTCAACCTTTAACGGTTTACGATCAATGCAACCCGGTAACACTGAATCGCTTCCACACTCGTAAACCTCATTGGTAGTATGATCGTGAATTTTTAACCGACCAAAGTGAATTTGCCCAAAAACATTTAGCAAAGAAGTTCTAATCACACTAATTATTCGAGGTGAAAGTATCGTAGAACATTTAAGATATTCAAGCGACGCGTTCAGTATAGATGTCATTCCGTTTCCCTTGGACTTTTTCCCGTGTACTGCAAACTTTGTCGATTTTGCCTTTCCGCTTGCCCACTCCGTTTAAAATAGTTTTTCCTCCCGTCCACCCGCTTACCTAATTTCCGGAAAAACGGCGCGCGCTTCCCGGTCACGTGCCCCCGGATGTGGGCGACGCGAATTTTTGGGTGAAGACGCGAAGCGGGAAACGAAGTGGGACGAGGGACGGTTTTTCTATCGAGGTTTACGATGAGCTTGGTTAAGTCGGTTAGGTTGAATAGTTCAGTTGATGTTGGTGGAGACGGTGCGGTTTATTCTGTTAACCTTTTACCGTGCAGGATTCGGTTTAATGGCTACGTGGATGGAAAAGTTTCGGCATTTTGGCCTGTCGACCGTGGTTCGGGTATGGCATTTTTTCGCGGCAGAAAATTATGTTCTATCGATCTTTTGATCCCCAGAGACTACATTGGTGGTTTATACGTGTACAAAGATAATAACTCTGCGGAAATGGATTGTGTAGCTGTGATCCAGAAAATCGTCAGTTGGGTCCATCAGCGTGAAACACCTTCTATTGCTAAAAGTGAATCGAACTTCATTTGTCAAGATGCTTCATTAATAAAGGATTGGATTGACTTTACAAGCGCTGTTCACGAATATTAATCATAAAAGTTACAACAATTCGCATTCTAAGTATTCTGGATACCTATCTACGTACATACACAAATCTACCTATGCGCTTTGTTCTGCCGTTGTCGTTCCCGTTCGCGTATTCTTCGTCGGTCATCGGCCGTCGGTTCAAATAAATGCCAGATAGTATAATGTGGAAGTCCCACTACTGCAAACTTCATTCTTTTAGCCATTTTACCGAACCCCTCCGTTTCAGCATGTCCTTGAAAGCTAAATGCCGGGAAGTGAACTCCCCGTCGGAATACGCGCGCTTTTGCCAGAATACTTACTCCTCCTACCCCATCAATATTAACTTCCATATGAGGATCACCAAATGGATCCCGAAGGTACGCTAGATGTGGCCGCCATGTCGAATATTCAGCATAACCTTCTACAATCACTGCATCCGGATTCAATGTCTTTGCTAATTGCAATGCTGTATCACTTTCTTGCCATGAATTTAAATCATAAGGTTGCTCCCCTCCCAACCAGTCTGGTAATGGTCGCCATACATTAGGAACAATCACATCTTTATCGTGTCGCATTAAATCTTCTAATATTGTTGTAGGTGCTTTCACTACATCCACATCTCGCCAGTAAACCCAGGAGTGATACGGACGAAGCGTCGTGGAAAGGAGCCAATTCCTCGCTTGTGCCATACTTTTACGTCGTGATGCCTGCGCTGCAAATGCGTGCCGTGATTCAACATCTTGATTAACTTTTTGCCCAAAACTCTTTTCGATTATATCAATGGTTCCAAATTGTTGATCCGGTGGAGAGTCATTCCGCAGTGCTGTGAGATGACTTTGTAAAACTTGCGCCGTATTATCATTGGAATCGCCAATTAAAAACGCCAGATCAATTAGAGAATGTGGATACGTGAGGTTTCGAAGATGTGAAAAGAACAACGGAAGGTGTTTTGCTGCATTTCTGAGTGGGGCACACAACAGTACTCGTTCATTACGCTGCCATCCATTTCCTGTGCCTTGAAATTGATTAAGATCGTAATATTCCACTCCGGGAAGTTGGTTTATTCGTACTTCATTCGTCTTCTGTGATGTGTAAATGCTAGCGTCGATTCTCGACCCAAGGAAGTAAATGATAAATATACCGATTCCGCTGGCTAATAAAATTCGATAAAGTTGACTTGACCGTGAGGAATGGCTTAACGGAGGGAAGGATGATTTAGGGAGATAAGCATACCTCAAGCCCGATGTAGCGTACATATTGAATTATTCACTCATGAGTATACCTGACGGATAAATTTTGACAAATTTTCCCCTTGCAAGAAACTTCCGGCATTAACCTTCATTTATACCAACACTCTCCCTCATTATTAGCCTAGATTTGCTCACACACCCACGTCTTTGTTCGCACTTTCATCCTTATACCTTTGCGCAAATTTGGATCTTTTAGACGTTGAATGGCCGGTTTGCCCCTTAAACCGGACACTTATGACTGACTAGTGGGTAAGTTGTGTATCCAAAGCATCCTGTTAATTCGGTTAATGTCTTTCACAAATTTTGTCACAACTCGCATCATCCCCATCGATTGACAAACATCTCTTTTCCCATCCAAACCTCTACTTTTACCCAAGAACGTCTCACCCCTGCACCAGTGCAGCACGTGGCCAGGACTATGTATTGACCCATGATTCACCATTGAGTATTTTGAACGGCTCGGAAGGTGTTCAAGGGATATTATGCTTCAAGTTACCGTACGGATGGGGCTTAGGATAAAGAGTTCGTGTAGACTTGATTGAGGAACTGCATAAGAACCGCTCTTCTCCCTGATGAATAAATGAAAAACAATCAATATAAGTCATACTTGGTAGTGGGTGTAGCCGAAAGTCTATGGTTGTCAAAAGTCCAGCTAAGTTCAGTCAGTGGAAAATTCACGGAAGTGAATGATTAGAAGTCACTGGGGAAAAACGGGGATCAGAAAATGCGATGCGCACAGTGATTCGATGAATCTTCGGAGAATGGATTATTTGTTGGGTTCATCATGCCATTATTAAGCGAAAGAGTTTGGATACAGAACGCAAGCGAAAATTAATTACTTACGCGGCACGAAAGGTGTGGGAGATATGAGGTTCAAGGTGTAAACTGAATTAAGGTGAAGAAGTTAGGTTGAAAAGATCGATGAAAAGTGCGTAATAATTAAAAAGAACCAAATAAAGGGAATCAGTCAACATATGGTAAGCGTGTGGTATAAGTTTCAGCAAAACTGTCAAGTTCAGTAGCAGAACTGTTCAATCCAACATTCATCATATTCCGCGTATCAACTTTGGGTTAACCACCTCATGCATACCTGAAGGTGTACTTCATTTTAACCATTGTATAAATCTAAAAACACTCTCCCAGTTAGCAAGACAAGCTCCTAGAAGAACCGTAATATAACATTCGAGAGTTGGCGCTGTCAAAAATAAAGAAATAATGAACATGGTCAATCAATCAGGTGGTAGTGCATGTTTCGAAAGGCTCACAGATGTAATAAATCGCCATCGAGTGTGTGTAAACTATCATCACTTAAGTTTGCCACTTTCAACCTTGCTTAAAATCCCATAAAAAATCCATCTACTTACCCCAATAACCGATGCCGTCTTATCCAAGTCCTATTTAGTTTATCCATTCAGCAACATCGTGAGAAATTTTTCCTTTTCAAAGTGCGTTCGCTCGCTCGCCGCCTTTTAAACACCCGATTACGTAATGCTTTGGCGTGATACGCCGGAACGGATTAACTTGGGTAGAGTTGGAAGAATTTTGGGTTGGGTTGGTATGGTTTTATTTTGTAAGTAATTTTATCAAGATGAAGTGAGATGTGTGGACAAGCTAATGTTTAAACTGGAGAGAGGTTATTTAATCCTAAATTTAATGTCAACTCAACTAATTGGCTGTATATCTCTTCCAAATCCTTCCCCCTCTTCTGGTCTGGCCTCGTTTCGCCTCCCAAAATATCTGCTTATATAATCCGACCTAAATAATGGAATTGTGTGGAGGATAAAAGTTGGACGAAAATTTATCACGAAACGTTTTAATGATTTGGATAATTGCTTAAGCGTGATTTAGTTCATTGTTGTACAATAAGGTTTTACATTGTGAATTAATTTTGGAAATTTGATGGGCTGTCCAGTTTTTGAATGGGTCGTTTACATAGGTTACTTGACCGTTACAATCAGGATAGCGCGTGTCCACTAATGCAACCTTGTTAATATTTTAAATCTACGTTTTATTCGTTTATTCAGTATTGCTAAAGTTGCGATTTAGTATATAACTATCTCCCGTAATACATTTGAATTTTATGGCTCTGGTATTCGTCAATTCATTCAAACGTATAGGAATTGAATAAGCCATTGTACATTCTCCAGCACGATTTACCACCCAAATCCGGGTTTAACATTATGCCATTCGAATAATGCACTATTTTACGGGAAAATGACAGGTCATAATTGCATATCCAATGCCTATGAAGCATAATCTCGCTTATATCTGTGTATCTGGCCGAATAAATTGTCTTAAAAGTATCAACGCGTGTTAGCGCTTTCAATATCATTTCATGTCACTATTCCGTTCAAAATCTTGACGATTCTAGGCCGACTTAGTCACTTAACCGGAATAGCCTCGGCCGACGCTTTGGAGATACTCTTGGGAACACAATTTCGAACTTTGTATTGGATAATTACAATTAGTGATTCGACGAGGGATATTCTAATGGATTTACACCCTTTCAGCATATTTAACCAAATATTCCATTTGCTCACATCAGCCTGACAGTTACTCAAAACTAGTTATGGAAAATTTTCCCTGGTCAACTTGTGGATGATTGTCTAAATTGTACCGTCAGTATTACTGGTTTACCTCATCGGCAATTTTCAGGCCGACCTACTAATCTAACGCATGTTGCGCTATTGCCTTGGTTCATGGGTATTTCGGATATGTTTGAAACTAGCTGAATTTGTTTCCCCTCTTTCATATAACATTCTTTTCGGAACTTGTGTCAAGTGAAACCATCCGATTTGGTTTAGCAGTTCTTTCCTCTTAGTGTAATGCACGCGGTCCAATTTTCAAATCTATACTTCATGAGGGGCGGCATGCGGCGTAGTACATACTTCTTAGGACGAAATATGCTTAATTTCTCTCGTTTTCACAACAAAGTTTGCACGTTTCCCCTTCTACATTTCCTACGAGCCATTTATGGGATTTTGTGCTGAAATTTGTTTGGACAGATCTATACATCTTTCATGTCTAATTGAAAAACATAAAGACTCGCGTTCCTTTCTCTCGTCTGCTGTGGCTAATAATCCACACTTGGGTTCATCAACGGACAGACGGAATCCGCTCTGTACTAAGGTCAGGACGATTCTTAGGTGCAGTGGTCGACAAGATGTGTAATATGTCTCAACCGCTTGACAGTATCATTATACCCAACGATACTAATCTTACAGAACTGGATTTTAACACTACGGCTGAATTTACTGCACCGATAATACCCGTATTATGCGGACCTCTATTTAACTATCGCGGAATGCGTAGTTCAAATTCCCCAAGACCAACGTGGCATGGTACAGTGGTTATTGTTACGCCGTCAGGATGTACGAGTCCAGAACTAAAAGTAAAATGTTGTGGTGCCATAAGCGAAGTTGGATCAGTTAACGTTTCTGGGCAATGTCAACGCTTGCGTGCGATTAAGCTGTACGAAGATGTGAAAAAAGTAATTTATCGTTATTCTATTGAGCTTCCCGTTCAGTCATTCGAGGCACGTTGGCAATATAGCTTGGAAAATGTTGAGTATGAAGAACCCCGGGAAAATGATATCTTTACGTTTGTCGTACCAGCCATAGGCCAGTCTATGCGAATAGTGTTTCATTCTTGTAATGGCTTCAACTTCACAACTGATTATACCGCTTACTGTGGTCCAAATGGAACGTTATGGCAAGATGTTCTTCGAATGCATCTGCAAAGACCGTTCCACGTAATGCTAGGAGGTGGAGATCAGATTTATAACGATGGTGTTCGTGCGCCGGATGGACCTTTGAAAGCATGGACTGACATATCTAATCCGATTAAACGACAAAGCTATCCATTTACGGAGAATCTCAGAGCCAAATGTGATGCTTGGTACTATGAAAACTACCGTCGGTGGTTCTCATCCCGATTTTTCCGAGATGTTAACTCACGTATCCCTCAGGTTAACATATGGGACGACCATGATATTATTGATGGATTCGGATCATACGCGGATGTTTTTATGAAGTGCAGCGTATTTCGAGGTTTGGGGGAAATAGCATACAAGTATTATTCGTTGTTTCAACATCACCTTGCACCACCTAAATCAACGTATGGAGTACCGGAAAGTGCGCTACATGGGAACAATACTTACCAACCTGAACCTGTAAGTATGGAGTCTACACGCCTTAAATCAGCGTACGTGTACAACGAACCACGGGACGATACATTTTTTATAACAGGGTCGCAACCCGGAGCATACATTGAACCAAAGAGTCGCAGTATATACTGTAGATTGGGAGCTCGAATAGCTTTACTGGCCATAGATGGGAGAACGGAACGGACCCGTCATCAGATAAATTACCCACAGACGTACGAAATAATTTTCCAGCGGATCAAAAGCGAACTTGAGGAGAGTAACGGGGAAATTAAACATTTAATTATCATGGTTGGAGTTCCGATTGCATATCCACGATTACAGTGGCTCGAAAGCTTCTTTTTATCACCATTGCTTGGACCCCTTCGATTGTTACATCGGCACTTTGGCATTGCAAAATCACTATTTAATAAATTTGACGGACAAATTGATTTACTAGATGATTTGGACGATCATTATACAGCACGTTTACACAAAAAGGAGAGAACATGGTTACTCACACGTTTACAAGATATTGCGCGAGTGTATAGCGTCAGAGTAACGATTCTTAGCGGAGATGTACATTTAGCGGCAGTAGGAAGATTTTTTTCCAATGCAAAATTGTCCATACCCATTGAACGGGATTATCGCTACATGGTTAACGTGGTCAGCAGTGCTATCACAAATAAACCACCACCTTACAGTGTTGCGAACTTTTTGGCGCGACGTAATAAAGTACATCATTTAGACAGCGAAACGGACGAAACATTGCTGGAGCTGTTTAATCGGGATCCCGGGGCAGGGAAGATAACGTCGGATTTTAATCGAGTAGCGATGCCGAGTCGAAACTACGTTATTCTGTGTGAATCAGATGCACCTGATACTTCGCCGAGTATAGCGAAAGAAAATATTCCGGCTTTTGAGTTGTTTAAAGCGCGGTTGAAGAATCCACGGTTGGCAATATGTGCGGGGGAATTTAGCGCCGGTACGGATCATCCTGCGGCATCAGGGCTAATAAGTAGCATGTCTGCAGGGCCAAATTCATTGGACGTTACGTTTCGGATCGAGATAGATTCGACGGATATAACGGGTACTACGGAAGGGTACGGGATGAGTATCGCAGCTCTTGAATCTGCGAGCTATCAAAATTACGGAGAGAAGTGGTAGTGTTGACGGCGGAAGAGAGTAGTTTGTTCAAATTGGCTGGGCGTAGTTTTGCAAATTCGCACACGCTTGTCTACTTCTTGTAATAATACAGTATCATGCGGCATATATACACACTGACACTCGCATCTAAACATTATATACACCAATGAAGAAGGAATTCAAGGAGGAGCCTGCTCGTCAAGTCGATCATTAAATGCGCGCACGGCAACAGAAATTTGGTCGTAGAGCCAATTCTTTAGTATATTACTGTGGACGGGGATGAAGGGACCGGCGGCACTACCTTTTAACTGAATATTAATACCGTCAACCTGTTTGGTGATAGTATGAATATGGCTAAGGGGTAAGACCCATTGACTAGTGAGACGTTTGGTACGAGCGGAAATAATAGCTTCGTAAGTTATAAAAATGGTAGTGTTTAAATCGGACAGATCAAGATGGGAAAGGTACGCTTGAGAAGCAAATTTGCCATTATCGAGGGATTTAAGAGAAAGTTGACCGTAGGCGGAACGGGGATTGTAGGGTCGAACAATACGATCTTGATCTATGAAACGCGGTACACGTCTACGATGCAAAGCAGTATCATCATGATCGAAAACGGTAGTAGTATTGCGAACACCTTCGGCCATGGTAGAGGCTAAATCAAAGGCACCAATGGCAGGTTTAGTAGCCAGACCCAAAACTCCCTTGCCTACACCTTTCATAAAACCCGAGACACCGTCTTTTTGGGCACCTTGAATAGGATGACGAGCTAAACCTTCGATACCACTCAGAACACTATTGGCTAGTACATTTCCACCACTAGCGAGGGCGGTCAAAGCATGTTTTGGACGATTGTGAACACGATTAATGGTACGTTGGTTTTGAAAGTCTTTATCCAGGGTTGCAACGGCTAAGCCTTTGCTAAAGCTGTTGGTTATCTTTGCCATACTATCACTGAGGCCGTATACACTTTTTTTAACAAAACTGGAGGCTCCTTTTGCAATGTCAACCCCAAGCTCACGAGGTCGATGATTAACAATAGAGTTGTGGTAGGGCTGATAGAGGATATCGAAAAGACCCGAGCCCACGGTTTGGAAGAGACCAACGGGATTTCCTAAGAAATCAGCGGAACCTAGTAAAAGGTAGACTTGACGGAAAGTTTCGGCAAAGTAATGAGATTTAACGTTAGCATATAGAGATGATAAGGATATGCGTATATTTTGTAGGATAAGAGGATTGTAACGGATGCGAGCATTATTAACGTTTCCGATTGACATGGTGAGGATGTTTAAAAGAAGGAGGAAGAAAGGGTTAGAAGGGGAAGCAAGAGGGTGATGATGATGTATAGAATTGATACGATCTGTGCGGACGAACGAAAAGTGTACTTGAACTGTATAAATTTTTAGGTATTCGAAGAAGAATATTTGGTTGAGTAGGGAATCGGATGCCAGGGGACGAGCAAGTTTAGCTTGGTAGTCTAGCCAAAATTGAAGAGGACCACGGGTGAATTGAAAAAGGGAAAAGATAAAGTCTTCATCAAGTTCAATTGAAATTGGTTGAAAGCGCAGAGAGAGTTGTTTAACGTGGATGAACTGGGCTTGAATTTTAGATTTGATGCGAGCGAGGGACAATTCGAGGAGGGGACGGTTAGTGGTAGAAGGGTTGTTGGAGGAAGAGGAGGGAGAAGAGGAAGATGAGGTTGGGTATAGAACGATGGGAAAGATGGGGGAAAATAGTTGATTGTCCAATTGAAATTGATCAATGGATAAAAGGTACGTTTCATGGCGGGGAAAGATATTGTATGATAAAGAGATATCCGAGAGACTGAAGTAGAGAATTTCTTGAAGAATGGCATTATCGACGAGGCTTGCAGCGATACCTTTTATAGACAAGTTTAGCGAAAAGAGTTTTGGCGGAGTAGGGGTAGAAGGAAGACAGGAGAGGGAAGACGAAGGAGGAGGAAGTTTAATATCTGATAGAAGAAGAACGATGGCAGAATCACGAACCAGGACTTCCCCACGAATGATATGACGATGGGCCGAACCATCGGCGGGAGGAGCCCCGGCTGCCGGTCCCAATACACAAGTCGACCCTATCTCATCCAGCATGACGTCACACCGCATCCCTCCACACGTCACCACCAACACCCGGAGTTTCTCCGCGGGATAATCCCACGAAAACGGCATCGCCGAGTGCTGAGGTAAGCGGTACCGCAGGAGCTTGGCGTGGGTGGCGGTGTCTGGTTTCTGGTAGAAGACGACGGTGTGGCTTGATGTATTGTGGATTGCGTAGGGCCAGGTGTGGCTGGAGTCGGTGATGTCGAGGACGATTCGGCGGAGTTCGATTCGGCTTTCGACGCGGAGGAGCCGAGGATGGGGCCGAGTGGAGGATGCCGAGGGAGGTTTCGTTCCCGATTGCGCTTCTACTTCTTCCGGGCAATCTTCTTCAACTTTAACGTATAAAAGTCCAACATTCTCCATTTCAAAGCCTCTGGTCCAATTCCCTCCCCCTAAACTAATTGATAATTCCAACTTTTCACATTGTCTGATCCATTGTACTCCACTCTCTTCCCGTGAATTCACTTTCCATATCCTCGTACTCCCGGTTTGTCTTATCCATAATACACTCTCAAGATTATTTCGCACGCTTAATCTTGGTTCAATTAATACAGCTCTTGAATACTTTATCCTTGAATCCTCCATTTCTCCAATACTCACGGAAAATCTCATCTCTTCCAATCCTTGCTCACTCTCTACTCTTGTCTCCCAACATCCTCCAAACGCCATCCAATTCTCACTACTACTCCATTTTGACCCTTCAATCCGAACTAACCACCTTTCATTCGCATTCTCTTCCCCTTCCCCTATCATCACAGTTTGTTCATCTTTCCCTACTACTGTTACTGCTGAATTACTCTTATTTCGGATCTCAAGCGTATATCCAGTCTTGTTAATTATGATAAACGATGCAAATAATCGTATATGCAAACCTCCACTTTCCCTTGCTAGTTCATCATATTGTAAATTTATTCCCAATTTTCCCCCTTCAATATCTAAAACTTTGATCAATGAATCCACTTCCATATTGTCATCCAATCTACCATTTTCTCCCTCATTAATAACCGCAAATTGACTTTGTCTATACCTAATACTTTTAATGTTAACTTGTATCATTATCAAATGTTTAACATCAACTGAATGCATCCAAACTACTCCTCCATATCCAATAATCTCCCGTTTTTCTCTCCATTGTGATTGTTTATCATAGACCGTAACTTCAATATCATACGGTAACATATTCTCCATCTTCAACGGCGCCCATACTTGTATTCTCATATACGGATACTCTATACACCCCCCTTCTTTAACTCCGCATAATTGATAAAAGAACCTTGCATTCCCCTCCCCTAAAACTCCCTCTCCACATTCTTCACATTCAACCCTCTGTTCAACTTTCACTAAATCCCTCCATGAAAAATACGCTGTACTCCATCCAAACTTCCCCTTCCCTTTATACCATCGTATCACCATCTTTCCTGAATACGTAGCTTGTCCAACTGGTAAACTCCTCTCCTCATTTGATTTTATTCTCACTATACGTACCAGTAAACCTTCTTGTTCATTCAATACTCCAATTTCAATCTCATGCCCCGTCTTATTCTCTACCCTTAACGGTGATTCAAATGTTACTCGTTTAACATTATCCTCTCCCAGAATATTTTCAACCAACATATAATGTTGAACTTTTCCACAATCCAATCCCTCCAATCTATACAACTTTTTCCCTTCGCCCCCCAGGCAAATTCGCTCTACTTTCCTAAATCCACTCTCCTTCAATTCCGTTCCCAACACCCCCGTTCCCTCTGAATTCCTTATTCTCTCCCCCCCCCACCTTCTTCCCTCTCCAAACTCCCATTCCATCTCTTCTCCATCCTTAATCCCAATAGCTTTTCGATCTTTTTCCCCCGAATTACTACTCCATACCTTCATGTCATAACCCGTCCAATTTTGTAGTTTAAACGGTTTCCCCGATCCTCGTGGTTTCGTTAGCAATCCTTTGTCCATCCTTTGCCACCACATCATAGTTTTAATTCCCAATTCAACCATTTCATTCGTAATCGTAACCTCCATTACTTTATCCGAATAAATATCCATCACTATTTCTCCATTTTGCTCCTCACGCTTCCATCCCTTCACTTCCACATGCCACGCTTCCATTAACGGTTCCCACGCAGATTTGGAAAAGCTAAATACGTTTATCCACATGTCTATCCCTGTTTCAACCCGGATCCCTCCACCCCGCCAATTCATCACTTGTACGCAAAACTTTTTCGTACACACATCCATCATGGCTAATTCATGTGAATCTCCCATGACTGCTGCTCTTAACCCATCTATTTCCACCCTCATTTCTTCCTCCCCCTCTTCTCCCTCTCCCATGCCAGTTCCATTTCCTTCCACCATTCTTCCCTCTTTACCATCCATGGCACTCTCGCCTTCCCCATAAACTCCACTATTTCCCACAATTTCACTCGCCCGATTAGCAATCTGCATCGCCAATAAAATATCCCTCAAAGACACCCTCATCGTTAATGTATCAAGCTTCCATCTCACGTTAAACAAACTCCTTTCCTCTCCTTCGATCATATCAATCTCCCCTTGAATCCCAAAGTCATCCAAAATTCGTTGCCCCGTTTTATCAAACTCTTCAATTCGACATAAAAACATGCCAACCTTTTCCATTTGCAACCTTCCTTTACTCCCCTTCCACTCAACCTCCATAAACTCACTTCGCAGTACAATTGCCTCCGTATTTTCCATCGCTGGATTATCAAGTACCGCCATTTCTCCCTTATCAATCTTAACTCGTACCCAAACGTCCCATCCTCCTCCTTCAATCCTCACAACTTTACTTCCATCCTCTTTACCAACTCCCCACATCACATCATAATAATACCTCCATAATCCATACAAATGATCCATAGCGAATATCACCCGCGGATTTGTCACCTCTACATCGCACACTATTCCACCATCATCATACTCCACTTTGCCCTTAAATTGTCGACTATCTCCCTCATCTTCCACTCGCATAACCCGCCGAAATTTATTAATACCCTGTGGTCGCGTATCTTCAATCATATACCATCCAATCCAGTAATCCACACTATGCTTGCCATCTTCGTGCATTTCATAAACTATTTCTATTTTATTCAGAGAAAATTTCGCCAAACTTTCATTCCTCTCCAATAACTCAATTCCCGCTTGTCCCATAACTGATCCTACTCGCATCGTAACCCGCCCAATTTCATCCTTCTTCTCTTCTTTATCCTCTTCCTTAGGCTCTCCATTCTTACCCCCCAAGAGTAGTGCCCCCGGAACATTGACCAGCAATTCCATGATAAATCGTGCCTGAACCGGTGCTATTCGCAAATTCGCATTCGATACACTTCCCTTCACATCAATTATCCCTTCCCCCCTAATCTCATACTTAATATCAAAGTTAACATCAACCTTTTTCAACATTTCCATCGTCTCAACTTCTTTCCACACTCGTCCATGCCAAACTGCTCTTGTATTCCGTACACCAGCTTCAACCCGATTAACCATACTAGTCGGTTCAGCTTCATTGTGATGTTCAAGGCGATTTCGTGCAAATATCTCTCCCACGTACAATGTCAAGCAACTCTTTACCATTCCATTCTGCCCTTCCTTAACATCCGGAAACACAACTATCGGTGTCCGTATCACTAGGTCAAAGAGTAATCGACTAGCCCCTTCTTGCATATGACTTGCCCCATGCACGGCTGCCATTCTCGCTGCATTCAATAACGCTTGCATCCGTCCAAATCTCACCAAAAATTCCACAATCCGCTGAATCGCTTCACTTACAAAGTGACACTTCACCGATCCTGCCCGTAGGTACACTTTACTGTCCCAATTCCCATCTTGTCCACTATTCGCTTCATACCGAATGTCAGCCAATTCTTCCCCTTGTATGCATATTAGCTGTCTAAATCTACCATCGCCCTCTGCTGTACCTTCAACACCATTCATATCATTTACCAGTGACAGGTTACCCAGTCTAGATCTCAATTCCATACCATAGCTACACCAAAAGAAATTAACATCCGCTGAACTTAATCGTAGTGTAGCTAAACGTTGCCCATCATCATTCAAGATTATTCCAATCTCTTTCAAAACTGCTTTAACTCGAATTTTCCATTCCCCATTCTTCCTAACCCTCTCATCTCCCACTTCGTTAATTTTACTACGAGGAATTAACTTGCGCCCCATATCTAAATCCCGTGTATTCACTTCTGTAAACGTCTTCAGTATAAAATCGTATAAAGTTAATACCGTTTGACTTGTAAACACTACGTATATCGTCGACACTGTAACATCCAAGTGTATATTAACTCCCTCATATCGTCCCCCCAGTTCGGGTGAACTACTACTAACCCATACCAAGTTAATCTGCAAGAGATCCCCTGACGGTTCATCTATGTGTCCTTTGGTCTCCGACCAAACAATGTTGCCTAAATCCCCCGATGTTCTTACAGGTTCTAAACAATCCCGTATTGTAAAACTACCCAATCGTACTTCCGTTCCTGTATCAAACTCTCGTACAACGGTTTTAAGTACAAATCGCTCCGCAACAAGTTCCGCCATTAATTTTTGTTCATGCTCATTCTCACGGAATACAGAACCTTGTAACTTGTCCGCTGTAAATGTAACGTCTAGTATCCCTTGACTTAAACGTCCCTTTGAATGCCCGTTAATCCTATTGTCCATGCCGTCAATGCTACTTTTACTTGGGCTACTCTCCCTACCATCTCCCTCTTCCTCGGCTGAAATAAGTGAAATTTCATCACCTCCCCAAAATCCCCCTTGCCCAATAATACTATCATCTCGCCTTGGCTCCCCGTCACTCTGCCCACTCCCTTCCTCATCATCTTTAATATTCGCCGAAATTTCATTTCTTGCGAATACCGGTGCTGCGCTCTCAGCCAATTGTATCAAATCTTTCAGCTTGCGATCCGACATGCAAACATGAAGCATGGGTAAATGCCCTGCAACTCGACACTTCGTCAAATCAGACACTTTTTGTATGATGCACACGTCAAATGTAAAGTCCATGTCAATTCTATCTATTATTCTCCATTCCACTCGATCATTTCCACAAAGTGCTCGCCGTGTATCTTCAACTGATGTTCCTAATAAAACTTGTATAGATTCCACTTTTATCAAAAATTTATCGTACATCAGCTCTTCTAAACGTTGATAGTCTCCTTCCGTATACACTTTTTTTTGCTTATTTTGTACTTCTTGTAACGTTTGTTTGTCCGCTAATTTACTGCGTAAGTTAACATGGCCAGCATCAATAATTAGGCACTGTGAGCTCTTCTCCAGTACGCTATCCGGTATTATAATAAGTGGTGCTTGGACATCTAACCGAGCGTCAACAGTTTTATGCTCTTCCAAAGCAAATTCTAGCCCTGCTCGTGTGAACATTCGGAGGCCTTCAACCGTTGCCTCTGCTGTTTCTATTAAAGCTCCAATAGATTCCATGTGTCTTTCTGGTGGTTCGAAAAATCGGTAAACCTCTTCCACAAACTGTCGATTATACACAATTTCCATGCCACGCAATTTCATCGTTAACGCTGTGTCTGCATCATTATCAAGAGGATTTTTTTCCACCGTTAACTCAAATAAAGGTTTAACCGAGCCAACCTCACTAATATTCGTCATTTCATCTTGGGCATCGTGAAATACTGCAGGAAAGTCTAACCCTTCCGTTGACAATTCTGTCTCAGGTTCCACAACAGGAGTGTTTCGCATGTCGGTTCCCTGTTTGCTATCAGGTACGGGAAGTGGCTTGAACGAGATAATTTGGGGAAACAAACTGCCCGGCGTCGTCCCATCGTATAGTCGTAGCCCGTCCAGCGAGCAGTTAAACAGTAAAGAATCCGGGTGCACTAAGAGTTGAGCTTTGAACACATCGAAAAGTAATTGGACAATGTCCGAACCAATTTGATCACTACCACATTCACGTTGTAATTTTAAACTTCCCGTCTTCAATTGCATATTTGCTTCAATTTGAACATGCTCCCGTGGTGTCTCAATTGAATCGGTCAAACTCTGTTTTTCATCCCATTCTATAACTTCGTATAACTTTTTTCGCTGTTCCTCTGTCATTTGGCTTGGTACTTCCTCCGGAGTATTGTTCGATACAGTCGACGACGAAATGCCCGCTCCGCGAATCCACTGAAACCAAGTTGGCTTGGGAGCCAGTTTAACAGTGCAGTTATTTTCCTTCTTTAATGTATACCGTGCTAATGATCGCCAAAAGCTAAGATCCTCATACGAGTAACGTCGTTCTATAGCATCAGCATCTGCCTCTTCTTCGGCATTTAAGACCAAACCACGTTTTCGTTTCATACAAATATCAACGTAACGACGACGAGCATCACGTCTTTCACGAAAATAATCCCACGACCAACGACGATGTTTTTCGTGAACTCGATCTAAGACCACCCGAATTACGAAACGCATCCAAGCGGCAGGATCTTCCAACGGTCGTTTCGGGGGGGCAAACTTGCGAAATTTTTGATGGCGATTGAAATAGTGTAAAGAGTCAATTAACATTAGTGCGTCTCGATACTGTGTGTCCTTGAGAACAAAGCCAATTTCATCAAAAATTAATTCCGTCTTCAATCGGGCACGACCAGCCTGTCTGACTTTGCATATTTCAAAACCCGCATGACCAGTTATAGGGGTAAGGAGATAGGTATGTTCAGCGCCACTCTGCTTTTCACGATCAAGCGAAAGGTTACGCAACGTTTCGAGAAGTGATGAGTCAACATCTGATGATGTTTTATCCCCAGACACAGTATTGGTTGATGTAGGCGAAGAAGTTAATTTATCATCCTCATCCGACGACCCACCAGAGCTTAATAGGCTTGCGTCGGTGTCCCAATAAATTGAAAGGGATTCCAAACTGATAAGTTTATGCATAATGTTTGAAGCACTTTGAATAAATGTGGGAAACCAGTTATCATCGGTACTGGCGATATTAAAGTTATCAAGGGTTATACCAAGAGCGAAGGGATGCCCAGGACATGAAATAGCGTCCTCATAACGAACGTGAATATTGGAAACGGAAACCTGGATATTATCGACAATGGCAGTGGCTAGACTCGCAGCGAAACTTTGAGACTGTTGCTGTTCAACACTGGAAACGCTATCATTTAGTGAACGTTCTTTGAGTAATTCAGCGTTATCCAAACGTTTCATTTTAACGGCATGAGCTCGAGCCTCCTCGTCATCAGCATCGTAAGGGGCATCAATTCTCGTGGTAACAAGTAAAAATACATCTTGTATACGTATTTGTACGGGTCGGTTTCGTAAGTTGGCCCAAGATATTTGTAAAGTTAACTGACCAATGTGACCACCAATAACGTTCAAAGGTAGGCGTAATTGATCTAAAGCTTCACGACGCAATTGCAAATCACGAAGTTGTACATCACCTGACCATATTCCAATGTTTAACTGTTTAGCATCAAAGTTTCGTATATAAAGACCCAGAAAGCGATTTAATAAATTGGCTAATAAGCCTTCAAACATCTTGACGGGTGTAATGTTCAAATGTCGTTTACAGCTTCACTCTATTGTACGATGAAAGTTATAAGGGAAACACGTAGAGATAAATAGTGATGTAATAACGGGATTAAGTACACTTTCCCTTTGCCAATTCGAAAAGAACAAATAAAACCGCGCAAATGGTGGAAGATGAGTCGAACGAAGCCCAAAAAAAGATAATAGCAAAGTATTAGGTTGAATTCGGTGCAAAAGTTCAAGTATATTGTGATTGTACGCGAATGACAAGGGTGTAGAATAAGCCGAGAACAAAATTAATGTAGCATAAAAAATAACAATAGAAGACAATGATAGTGAAGTGTAAGTTGGTAAATATATATATATAGATGCTTTAAAATAAAAAGGCAGCGGTGAAAGTAACAACTATTGTGAAACTCTCTACCACGATGAAATAAAACATTTTTGCGAACATTTTCATTGCCATCCACACAAAACTTCAAGACAAGATGAAAGAGTTGTCACACGTGACGATACATACGTGCGGGTCACGTTATCCGCGGCTGGGGTGGGAGAGCCAGCCACGTGACATTTTAACGGCTTTGCGCCAGCGATCGCAAAGTTCGTGAGCAAAATGATCCTCCATCTTGGGGTGAAAGGTATCGAAAGATTCAATATTGTCGGGGGAATTAATGCCAATTTTGGATTTTACTTGATCAATGGATTTCCATAGACCAAAACCGAATCCAGCAGTTATAAAGGTTCCAAATGATGTGATTTCATGTAAGATTGGTCGGTGTATGGGTAAATGAACTAGATCAGCTTGTATCTAATGACAGATGGTTAATTCAGATATTTAATATATTGAAAGGGTACATTTAAGGTTTTCACTATTTTAAAGAAAAGGTGAAAAAAAGGGTTTGATGGTACTAAAGGACGAACTTACTTGCATGCAAATATTTGAAGCGCATAGACCACCATCAACGAGTAATGCGCTAATAGGTAAATGATGAGTTTCTTTCATAGCATGTAATATTGCTCGAGTTTGAAAGGCGATTGATTCGAATAGTGCACGTACAATATGACCTTGCTGAGTTGAATGAGTTAACCCGAAGAGTGTACCACGTGCATCATCAATCCAATAGGGAGCAAAAAGTCCACTGAAAGCGGGAACGAAAGTACATCCCGCACTGTCAGAAACACTGAGAGCTAATTTAGATATTTCATCATTATCACGACCGAATTTTAAATTTTTCATTAAAAAGTTAACACCACTTCCAGCAGCAGCAATACTACCTTCAAGGGCATAGCAACGAGGAATTTGGAGATTACCAAAGTCATATGCTACTGTAGCTAATAATCCATGTCGAGGTAACGTGAGTTCGGTACCAATGTTTAAAAGAACAAAACATCCTGTTCCATAAGTAGCTTTAACGGAACCGGGAGAAAAGCCGAAATGGCCGACTAACGCAGCAGATTGATCACCAATACATCCGGTAATTGGTATACCACTTAACTTTCCATGAGCTATTACACCAAAATTGGTCATACTGGCGTTGGCACTTATAGCCGGAAAGTGTACTTTGGCAGGATTTATTTCGAAGAATTTCATACATTGAACATCGTACATACAAGTTTTTAAGTTCATGAACATAGTTCTCGAAGCATTGGTAACGTCAGTAATGAATGCTCGCCCGCGCGTTAAACGGTATATTATCCATGTATCAAGTGTTCCAAACATTAAATTTCCCGCTTCATAAGCTTGACTAACTTTTGGAACATTTCTTAACATCCAAATAAGCTTGCTTGCAGAAGCATAAGTAGTTAAAGGTAACCCACATATACGTTGAATATCTTTAGCGTTAGGATGTAATGAAAACTCTCGAACAATTTCACCACTTCTCGTATCCGACCAGAGTATAGCATTGTATAATGGTACACAAGTTTTACGATCCCATAGTATGGTAGTTTCCCGTTGATTTGCAATTCCTACACATTTAATCTTTTGTATAGAATGTCCTGCTGCGCAAAATCGTTCAAGACCTGTCATGACACATTTATCGATTAAGCTAATAATTTCTTCTCCACCGATTTCACTCCATCCTGAATGAGGATGTTTAATGTGTACTTCTTCCTGACTTTTAGCACTAACTTGGCCCGTATTGGCACTGAATATCATAAATCGAGTACTAGTTGTACCCTGGTCAATTACACCCACAAATTCTTCAGCAACCATTTTATCCTTAATTAAACCTTTGAATTAATATATTGCCATTCTCTATCTGAAGGTAAAAAATAGGTAGATGAATGAAATAGCATTAAAATTTAAAATTAATCCTACAAACCCCGGATCTCTACTTGTCAAAGTGTCAAAAAGTCTTAGGAACTGGCCGCTCTTGGTCATCTGATTGTTCAGGTTTGGATATGTCACGTGGAACTTTCGTATTACTGAAATGGGAAAATTACGTAAATTGTTGGGGGAGAAAACGGGATGGGACGACGTTGGGTGGAGGTGGACGTTGTTATAGATGGTATTGCTACATCATGTTGTATTGTTAACCATTAAGGAAAACCCGGAGAAATATAATCTTGCTATCCATTTGGTACTTACATATATATATCAGGCTTCTTTGTACATCTAGTTATTATGACGCCATCTACCAATAATTCAAAGGTATCGGAGCAAGCGCATCCCACTGAAATATCATGTCGAGAGATATTTGATCGAGCTATGGCGTGTCAATCACCTTTTGGTCAAATTCAAAATGTTTATCGGCATGGTTCATTAAGATCGTGTGCTGTTCAATGGTCTGATTTTTTATTTTGTTGGCGCGTGAAAACTATTTCGGAAACGTCCACGTCAGCCTCTACTTTGAACAGAAGGGATAATTCAAGTGAAGTAACTTACGACCCCCTATCTACTGATCCTCAAATGTCTCCTACGCTAACCCCCACCGCTACTGCTACTACTATTCCACCCGAAAAGCTACTCGATGATTCATTGACACCAGCAAAACAAACCGTGCGCGACCATTACATATTACGAGAGTACCAACGTTATAATGCACCGGGAAAACTAAGTTCCGACCTAATTTGGCAAGAAAGAAGCACAACCGATCGACTTTGCACAAACTTTTGAGGGCACTATACGTGGGGTGGACTAAACATGGCTAAAGTATAGCAATATGTACTAAGGAAGATAAATTTTCCATAGATAACCTCTCTACTGACTCTTTCACTTAGTCTCCCTTTTCCAAAACCTAAGACTACTTGGTACGGCAGGTAGTTAAATCGATATAGAATATGGGATAATACCCGAGAAATAATTCAAGAATGAACTTACCAAATACTCAGCCAAGAATTCATTAAAACGACGAGTGCCGCAGTATAACTCTACTCCACCATAAAAAAATTAACACAATAGAGTGCAAGACTAATGAATTCCAATGTTAAAGAAATACACTGCAATACACAATTTAGTAAATCAACACAATCAACTTGGCAATCAGCTAATATTGACAACCCATTTGTCATCCATCACGCCCGAAGATTTCCCGAGTCACATTTTCTATAAATAACCTTGGTCGTCACGTGTAACAAATTAGAATGTCGCAAAGAAACCGAGGTGATATGCGAGAATTATTTAACCGCCTGGTCGTCTTTCATGGATCTTTTGTTGCAAGTATGAATGCACTTATGATCGTAGAAATTACACATCGACTTACAGATATGTAGGGTGGGAGCAAAATTGTAATATATCTCCCCTTCGCACTCTTCGCCACAACTGCCGCCAACATTCAACACATATATGCAAAAACTCCGGAGTATAAGGTGATGTACAATAATGAAGAATTGTTACCATGATTTTAGGGTGATGATAATGATTGAAATAATGGAATACACACATCAGTGTAAAAGCCATTTGAAATTTCTTTAGTAGGGAAGAAGTAAGGTATGATGTTAATAAATCATCAAACGATAGTTTAATCAACTTCTTCAACGGTAGGTCCATCATCTTGGGTTGCACCACCGGGCGCGCCACCTGGGAAACCACCAGCACCAGGAAATCCGCCAGCACCAGGGAATCCACCACCTGGCATACCACCCATACCAGCAGCGTCACCACCGGCTTGATAAATTTTCATCATGATCGGGTTTGCGCTACTTTCCAATTCCTTTTGCATTGAGCTATATTCGTCCTTAGTGGCGGTCTGATTATTATCTAACCAACTAATGACCTTATCAATTTCAGTTTTAAGTTTGTCTTTGTCACTTGCATTAATTTTTTCATCAATCTTTGGATCATTGAGCGTATTGCGTAGTGAGTAAGCATAAGATTCAAGGCCGTTCTTCGCGGAGATACGTTCAGCTTCAGCTTCATCTTCAGCACGATATTTCTCGGCTTCAGCAACCATACGTTCGATTTCCTCTTTGGACAAACGACCTTTGTCATTAGTGATGACAATTTTATTGGTTTTTCCGGTACCCTTTTCCAAAGCTGATACATTCATAATACCGTTGGCATCAATATCAAAGGTAACTTCAATTTGAGGAACGCCACGCGGAGCAGGGGGTATACCAGTGAGTTCGAATTTTCCGAGAAGGTTATTATCCTTGGTACGAGAACGTTCGCCTTCGTAAACTTGAATTAACACACCGGGTTGATTATCGGAGAAAGTAGAAAAGACTTCGGACTTTTTTGTAGGGATGGTGGTATTTCTTTTAATAAGAGGAGTCATGACTCCACCGGCAGTTTCAATACCCAAAGATAGGGGAGCAACGTCAAGTAATAAGATTTCACTGGTGGACTTCGATGAAGTATCACCGGATAAGATAGCCGCTTGAACAGCGGCACCGTAAGCAACGGCTTCATCAGGGTTGATTGACTTGTTGGGTTCCTTGCCATTAAAGAAATCGGAGACCATTTTTTGGATACGGGGAATACGAGTAGAACCACCGACTAAAACAATTTCATGAACGGAGGACTTGTCAATCTTTGCATCACGTAGGACACGTTCAACTGGCTCCATGGTGGAGCGGAACAGATCTTGACACAATTCCTCGAAGCGAGCACGAGTAATGGAGGTGTAAAAGTCAATACCCTCGTACAAAGAGTCGATTTCAATGGAGGTTTGGGCAGATGAAGAAAGTGTGCGCTTGGCACGCTCTGAAGCGGTACGAAGACGACGTAAAGCACGGGGATTGGTGGTTATATCTTTCTTGTGTTTACGCTTGAATTCAGCGACGAAGTGGTTAACTAAACGGTTATCAAAGTCTTCACCACCAAGATGAGTATCACCAGCGGTGGAGCGAACTTCAAAGATACCATCTTCGATGGTTAAAAGTGATACATCAAAAGTACCACCACCAAGATCAAATAGTAAGACATTTCGTTCTCCAGTAGTTTTTTTATCAAGACCGTAAGCAATGGCGGCGGCGGTAGGTTCATTGATGATACGTAGGACGTTTAGACCGGCAATAAGACCGGCATCTTTGGTGGCTTGTCTTTGGGAATCATTAAAGTAAGCGGGAACGGTGATAACGGCATTAGTAACGGTACCGCCAAGGTAAGCTTCAGCGATCTCACGCATTTTAGTGAGGATCATTGATGATATTTCTTCGGGTGAGAAAGATTTGATTTCACCCTTGAATTCAACTTCAATGAGGGGTTTGCCTTGCTTGTCGACGACCTTAAAAGGGAAATGCTTCATATCAGCTTGAACCTCAGGGTCGCTAAACTTTCGACCGATAAGACGCTTGGCATCGAAGACAGTGTTATTTGGGTTCATGGCGACTTGGTTCTTAGCAGCATCGCCAATCAAACGTTCAGTGTCGGTAAAAGCCACAAAGGAAGGGGTGGTACGATTTCCTTGATCGTTGGCGATAATTTCGATACGATCATCACGGAAAACACCTACACAAGAATAGGTGGTACCAAGATCGATACCAACAGCGGGGGCCATGGTTAATGATTTGGATGAAAAAGTTCAGGATAATTTAAATTTGAAGGGTAAGATTGGTTGGGGTGGGCGAGAAGAGTGTATGAGATGGTTATGAGGTAAGGTAAAGTAGATTTGAAAGAGCAAGTGGTGAAGAATCTTTGGGGAAGATTGTGTAATACGTTATGTTTGAAGTCAAAAGGAGGAGAGGGGGGAGAGGGGGGAAGGGTAATAAAAAGAAAGGGAGATGAGTATATTGTAAGTTGGAAAAGTACAGAAGATATGGAAAAGTGTAAATGTATTGAAAAAGGAAAGAGGGGGAAGGGGATATATGGTATGGTATAGGAAGATGGAGAGTAGTAGTGGAATAATGAGATGCTTGAGGTTTAAAGTAGAATGGTAGACAATAAGTAGAAAGAAAAACGAAGAGGGGGAAAAGAAGAAGTGTGAGGTCCTTTTATAGTGATGACGAAGGAGCCGACGAATTGGATGGAAAGAATAGAAGCGAAATAAATAAGGAAGAATAGCAGGCAAAATGGGGGAAGAAAGTATATGCGTAGAAGCGAGTAGAAATAGAATGGAGGATAATATTATGAAAAAAGTAATGTCAAGGGTGTAGTATAGAAGGCGAGAGTGATCGGTAAGGTTCTAGGAGATTCTACGAGTATCTAGGGAATTCTAGCAAGTAATTTGGTAAAGCAAGTGGACGTAAAATGATAAATTCACCAGGCAAGTAACTAAGCAAGCTCTAACGAAGACAGGTAATTATAAACCCCGGCTAATTCAACTAATTACCCAAAGTGGTAAATGGTTGCGAAAAAAGAAGGAGCTCTACTTAAACAGACGAGACGTGCAAGAATTTGGAAAGTGCGAGACTGAAATAGTGTTCTACGGCGTTCTCTCAACATCTGTTCATGCTGTATGTTGAGATGAGGGGAGCTGAGCACTTTCCTAATAGGTTTATGTTTTCCTAATGTGGTAAGTAAAAATTGTGGGTACGTGATAGAGTAAGAGTGGGAGGGTGATATTTGATTTGGGAGGTGAGTTAAGGGGATGGAGAAAGTTTGCTGGTATATTATAATGTCGGGATGGTGAAGAATTTTAGGACCATACATTGGGAAAAATTTTGCTGATGTCATGCTTCTTTTAATGATTTTTGTGTACATCATACCAAATCATTTTCCTCATATTAACATAATTCATGCTTAGTCAGTACATAGAAGCTTCTGGATCATTATAAGCCGTGATGTTGTGTTAAAGTAGGGCATTTGAGATGAGGAGGGTAAGGGAAACGATGCGTTTGGTAAACTGTTGATGATGACACCTGATAAACTGTATATATAAGTATATTAAACAAATTTTTTGTATTGGAATCTTTTTATTTTGCCTAGGTATTGTTTAATGCTAAAAGATATCTTGGATAATCTAATGCAGGTGAATAATATTTTAAATGATTCTTGCCTGTAGGGCTTAAATTTTAACTCAAAAATTTAACAATGATTTTGCGTATAATAAAGAAGAACTTGCTTATGGTCAGCCAGGTTCGTCGTAGGATTGGATAGAGCGGTATTAAACTTAAACAGATTCGAGTAATTCTACCTCAATGCGCTCAAAGTATAAAAAGTTGAAACACAAAAGTAACTCGAACTTATCAACATCCTAATAAATAATTCGGAAATGCAACATTAGCTGAAAAATTAACTTTAATTCATGACACAAACTTGCTTGTCGTGTAATTGGCCAAGTAATATAGTTGGTACTTTCGCAAGAGTAAACTTGGCTAATCCTTTAAATGACCAACTATGTTCTTGCAAGTATAGCAAAGAGCAGTGATAAGCAAATTACAACTTAGCCTTTTTATGTCCCACCTGATATGTTAGATCGAGACGAGCACTTTTCTGGATTGATACAACCTAGCAAGGCAGAAATTGACTTGACATGAGTCTCAATTGGTAGTAGAAGAATGGATGAAAGACAGGGTAAAAATAAAAGGTAGTCTTAAATAGCGTGGATATGACATGGCATGGAAGACTCATTAGCTGGCATCGATGATTGTGGCAATAGTATAGTTAAATGACAAGTTAAAACAAGTTAGGATAACCAGTATAATGGTCGGTTTACATGTCTCACACAGGAAAATTTAGATTGGACACATACCTGCATACAGAAGGTAAATGGAACGGTGTATATACGTGCAACCGCACACGTCCATGAACTTACTAGGCACACAAATCTTGGCTCCTAAGTACGTTGCTAATTAAACGTGGGAAAATGATCAAATTAGCAGGAATTATGAATCTGATAAGACAATTCACAAGAAAAGCTCGCCAAAAGTGTCTGGCACGTGTGCATATTCTTTTACTGTTACAACTTTAGGCAATGAAATGACATAGAGTTGGTGGCACGAGTGTTCGTCGGCCAGAATTTCTTTTAGTCTAGATCTTTTTGGGTAATTGGCATGCTATACATTGTAATATGGTGCGGTACGATACGAAGCAATACGGCACGATATATAATGCATACTACAGTGTTTAATATACGCGAAAACTTTTGGTAATTTTCAACCCGTTCTCAGAGACATTGAAATTGTGGATCATATGGTTTCAGAAAAATTTCACACTAGAGGAAGAGAGAAGGAACTTAAGGGGTTAGAATTGGTATTATAAACCTTGTTTGAAACAATTTTACACTCATATTCCACTTAAATAGGCGAAATTGTCAAATCATATTTGAATTTATCATGGTTCATACGTTAGAAATCCAGGGTCCCGGAAAACAAGTAGTGTGCAAGCCCTTTAAAGAAAGACCATTTTTGGTGAGTAAATTAAATAATATTTATGTAAAGTATTTTATGAAACTATATAACTATCAAACCATAATGTTTCCCCGTATCCAGCACACTGTCTGTACTGTACACCTTATGAAGAGGGTATCATAATGACAGTGCATTTACGTTAGAACTGTAATCTAGTCAATAAACCAGGCCAAATCTAATCTAATACATTTAGCAACCAAACTCAATCTGCTACTACTTTTGGGTAAAAGAACAATTCCAAGTGTTCACATATTACCAACCTTATATCTACAACAACTTTTTTCTCAAGATCATTACCTCGTCGTTTACCCAAAGGAGAATGTCCCACTTAGTCATCGATCATTGCATGGAAACCGGGCAATGTATTATCCATCCCATTTACGGTGGTTCCTTCCCCCACTTTTATTATTAGTCAGGCTATGATTTCCTTTTTTGAGGCAATTCACTAGGCCGCCCCGATTGACAGTCACGTGAAGACCTGGCTGTTCGCAATAACTTTTACCGGATTAGGAAATTTTTACGATTAGGAGGATTTGGATTAGTTTAAGGTTAGGATTGTCAAGATGTTCCATTAATTATGGATGGAGATATGCCGATGGAGCTGTTATACGAGATTATATTTGAGGATTTGATATAATGATGAGGCAATTAGTTAATATGATTCAGGATTTTGCGTTGTTAAAAGATCATTTTTGGGAATCCCTATACTTTCAAGTTAATTTCATAATAAAACTAGTATCCATCATATATATCTAGATCCGAATATGACCATGTTTTACGTGGACTTTCATCCGCTTTTGAGTTAGCGTTTGTTAAACTAAACTTTTACTATCCATACATTTTTGACGGTCTATTACAATAACTGTTTTATCATTGTAGCTTCCATTATGTATGTATGCACACCTATATACACGTACGCATACACTTGCCTACTCGAATGTTAACTTGCGTGCATGCGTATTCGTATGCGTATGCACATGCACATGCGGATGCATCTTTATTTTCACAATTTGTCGGGTCAACGAGCACCTACATCCATTAAAAAATAATTCTTGGTGGATGTTAACCAGAATTTTACACGTTTGAACTACCTTTGCTCATCTTGACTAAATTTTTCTTCATTCCATGTTTACTCGATACGTTCCAAAAGGTATGCTGGTGTACTGACAACTCGATCACTAAACAAAAGTTTAACTAAGAACATTCCTCTCTTTAAATTTCATCCAAATTACTTAGCCCATTTTAAAAATATCGGCAAATTCCACAGGCCATATCACACAAATTTCAACCATCTCATTCTTTCGACCCAACTATTTTGCTTTTCTGACTATGGCTGACCCAAGTTTTCCTATAAAACCCTCATCCACCCCGCTGACCGGATCGCTGACCCCTTTAACTGTTGTGTACCATTAGTTATCACTAATTATTGCCTGCCTACATGCCTTTATTATTACCACTACAGCTACTATTAGACCTTTTTACTATCATACAATTCGCATCCAGTTAACCTTGCTTGTATTCGCTGATCTAAAGCTTATTACCATATATATTTAAATACTTGTGTACTCATCCTCTCTGACATAAATACCCTGAACTCAATCATCCCGACTTTTTAATTGCCTTTTTCCTCACTAATTCCAAACAATCTCATTTACCTATACCTACTTACATCCATACTAGTCTCTTACCTTATCATCCCAACTATTTAATACCTCTATTATTTACATACTCTCCCACTCCCCCATCTGGTCCCTCGTCTCATCTCTACTTCGAATCCCCACTTCCTTTCCCCCTCGTTTTCTCTCATACCTTCCCTTTTCCTCACATTCATCCCATTCCATTTACACTCCTTCCCTTTCAAGCTGTTCCCACTTATTTATCATCTTCTCTTCCTACCCTCTTTATCTAGCTTCCTCAACCAACTCCTCCGCACCTTCCTCATCCTAATTCCTTACATAATACCACTCCTTGACCTATCACGTGCTGCCGGGTCTTAACTTTTCCCGGTTTCGTTCGCTTGATCCACTCCAACTCCACAACTTTTTCCTATCTCTATCCGTTTGTGGTCCATCTGTCATTCAAATTTGTCAAACGACCGTGCATTTATCGACATTCATTTCTATTCTTTCACCATCATCATCACTTTCTCTATATTAATCACATTCACTCATAACTTCTTTCGTTTTATCCGTATACAAAATTCCTTCAAGTCATACTCCTTAATATCTGTCTCGTTTTTATCTCGATTATTCCTGAGTACTTCGGTGCGCGCGCGCGTATGGTTCTGAAATTCAAAAGCGCTTAAATATACATTTATTATTTCGAAAGTTAACACTTCACTTTCATATATGTCGTTACATGTATAAACGTATATTCATTTTCATATATACTCTTGAGTGTATATGTGTGAATGTATAGGTATACGTGTGAAGATTAATGTGAGTGTGTTTGTTCATTCATACAAATGTATATATGAAGGTTAGTACGTTTATGCGATTATGTTCACTTACATACATGTGTACGTGGATTCGGGTGGATGCTAGTGCATACTTTTGTACTATAGTCCGTGCATACGTAAATGTACGGTACATACGTACGAACATAAATCTACCTGTCTTAATCTTCGTATGCATGTAAGTGTGTGTGTACTTATGCATATAAATAACTGATAAACACCCGACAGATCAATCAGCCTCTATACCTCCTTCGTCACCATCTCAAATTCCCTGTTTCTCGCGACGCTATTCCTTACTGGCATTCCCTACTTTAATACCTAGATCATTCATCTTTTCTATTCATACCCGCCAACACTAAACGGTATCTTTGCATATCCAACATCTGTTCATCAGCTTTTATCGAGCAAGCAAACAGACGCCTCTACTTTATCGCTATGGAATGCCCAGTTAGAAGTCGAGGGGAACCCCGTCTAAGTATTCCTCTGACACCTGATAGCCAACGGTCAAATATCGCCCCTACCGAATTTTCTGTTACCATCGAGCCAAAATCAGAATACCTCCGTTACATGCTTCGTGAACATTCTACTTCGACACCCTGTGAGCGGAAGATTACCCATCGAAAATCCTTCCTAAATAGAGCGCCTTTTGTCGATGATTGGATATTAGCCAGTCAAGAAGATTATTCATCCTGCGCTTCCGTGCCAATTTCTCCGTTTCAGAATTCTCTTACTGGTGGACGTAATAGTTTATCGGGAAGCACATTTCCAAAATTTGATTCATCCAGTGAAACATGGCGAGTAAAAAACGGTTGCTCGATATCTGGATCGGGCTCAGCTTCTACTTCATCTTCTTCACGGAAACCCCGAAGAGAACGCCGATCTGATTCTTCGGCACCTCCGCCATCATCAGCTAGTGTAACAGGAGGAAAACGAGCACTCGGTGTTAAAGAAACGGAAAATCTACTAGATCAACAATCTAAGCAAAATTTTGACTTGAAATTACGCCTTTGCTTACAGGAAGAAAGGTTGGCAAAATTAAATGATCAGTTAGATGAAGCATTGCGTCGCCTTGAAAAATCCCAAACTCTTAGGGATGAACTTTCAGTTGCGATTGAAGAAAAACGTGATCTTGAGCAACAGTTAATGAAATTAGAAAGTGATCATGAAACTGCAAGAAAAGAGGCCGCTGATGCATTAAAAATAAATAAACGATTAATTAAAGAAATTGATAAACGGGATGCAGCAGTTAGAGAGGCGGCTGGGATAATTTTTGATTTACAGAATCGGCTAAAATTTGCAGAGTCATTAAGTCAAGGTTTTATGGTGGCAGCGGCATCTTCACAGCAGCAATTATCAGATGCACAGTTTCAGGAATATCGCGAGTCTAGTATAGTACAACGGGAACGTTTTGGCGATGGTTGTTTTAGCCCCCAAAGGAATGGTAGTGCATCTAGTTTCGTTGGGAGAGTTGATATTGGAGAAGTTGGTAATAATGGTGATGATGAAGTAATGGGTAATGGTGATAGTGAAGAATACATTTCTACTTCCTTGTCAACAGGTTCGTCATCAGTGCGTATTTCACCTCATACTCCAGAACCTAGTCAATTACGATCACGGTTATTAGTACGTACAGCTCGTGGAAATGTTCGTAACATACCTGATGCGTGGGATAATTCACCGATGCGATCTCATGACTCTACGGTTTCTTTGGATACATTTCCGCAGGCTGATTTAGCCGCATCACCCGGCCCGGGTGATTTAGAGATGGAAATTGTACGTAATGGTAGCGTTACGAATGATGGATCGGATTGGAACACCAATTGGAATAAACGGAGAACAAGAAAACCCAACGCTCCGCTACGTGCTCTGTACTTGTCAGGTGAAGAATGGGAATCTCAAACCAATAGTCCAGAACGTTGTTCAAGTCAAGCGTGTAATAAAGATTGTCAAAATAATGGTGAAGTTGGTGATGTTCGGGATCATTGGCTGGATACGTGCAAGCCCATGTCCTTGCTTTACGTATCACGAGGAGTTGATGAAAAGCCAGTATTGGAAATGGAGTGTGGACGTAATGGTGAGCCGGACAAAGACAAATCCAAAAATGTTGATAAGCGGGTATCTCGTAAGTTAAGTGATGATAAACGCTCAACTCATTTCTCTTTGCGCAAGGCACTGCGAAGATTATGAATACAGGATGATTGGAATTACCGCCAAATTAGTTGGTAGCGGGTAAAATTGGTTTTCAGATTTTTAATGGAATTGCTTATTTTAATTTTTACTCATTCACTTACGAGGGCGCTTTCATGAACTTATTTGACGATGTTTGTACACATCCTTTTTGATAGTTTTACGTACGGTGATTGTTTTTGATAAGGCGGGCGGCTGAGTGCTCATATACGTGTGTATGTATGCATGGTTTCTTTACTTTATTGTCATACGGGCTACGTTTATTTCACTGTGTATTTAACGTGCATGCATGCATAACCATCGGATGGACGGACGGATGGACCAATGGAAAATTGTGTTAACATTTTTAATATTCTATGCTACGTCTGCGCGTCTAACAACTTTACTTATCCTAGTTTGATGTGAGTGGATGCCCCAAAGTTCAGGTTGCCTCGAATTAAGATTTCGGGGATGTCAATTCATCGTAAGTCGGCGGTGGAGAAGGTGGTGATTCATAGTAAGCGGGTAAGTCGTCCAGGTGTACAGAGACAGGAAAGTTCAGTAAAGCGTTAAAGTACGCTGGAGACGATAGGGGAGCAGGAGAAGTTTGGTACGGGGGTGGTGAAGAAGACGGTAGCACGGATTCACATTGGAGCGGACGCATCGATTGTGTAGAACGGTGGAACAGGGTGGACCGCGACGGATGAGAAAATGATGATGATTCATACGACGCTGAAATATTATTAGGCGTCCACGTATAAATTTGAATCCAACGTTCGCGTAAGCGTTCGTATACATTATGAAAGTCAAAAACGGCCAACGAAGTTGTATTGACCGCCTGAGGTGTGGTATCGTGTAAAAATGACAGGTTAACGTTTGACGAACAGTGAGTAAATAAGGCTAGACCGTGGGACTCCGGTAATGTAGTGAGAAAAGCTGTCCATTTGACAGGGCGTGAACCATACGATGTGGTTACAAGTGTGTCCGTGGGAAAAAGAATTGGAACGGCGAATGACGTTAACGTAACGGTAACGCTATCAGGTGGCGTACGCACGCTTTGTGAATCAGTTGGGTCAGTGTCACCGCCGTCAGCAGTGACGATGGCGACGACGCTGGCGTAGGTTGGTACAGAACATGTAATTGGTGGTTCGGGAATGTAAATTATACGTCGATTTGTGAGAAATAAACGCCCCAACGCACTAACTATTTGACGCGGCCAGGCCAATCGTGATGTCGGTGTCGCAGTAATGGAAAGGCTAACTGCAGCGGCTTGAAACTGTATTAGTTCCCCCGGAAAGTCCAAAGATGGTGTACCATCCGGTAAACATGAAATTGTACTAGATAATGTCGGGTGCGTACGTGGACACGTAAAGTTAGCACGAGTGAAACGACGGACTCTTGATAAATAGCGCGTACTTAAAGGCCATGTTCACGCTGAATTCAAAAACTTTAGCAGCGTACAAGCGTGACAGAGTAGCTGAGAAGATATTGAACCGCAAGATTGACAAGTCGTTGTCTGCTGTACTGTAGACAAGTTTACTGTTGCCGATGAAGATACGGAAGGATTATTCGCGGGATGCATAAGACTAAGAATTTCACCGCTACGTATAATGTTGAAAATAGCTTGCGGTGTCACACGATCAAGACAGCGTAATAATGTACGCGTATGTCCCCGGAAAGCGTTTGTTGAGTATAGACAGTCTGTGGAAAAATAAGGCAGTGAAGCATGATGCGCGTAAAGTACAATGTCACGTTGGGTAACACCTTGTAAAGGCTTACTGCGCTTGGGAGAGTGAATTTCCGTGTCGTCTGAATTATTATTAACTGAATCGTTTATACGTGTGGGACCACCACTAAAATTATAGAATCTTGCTAACCGGGCGAAATCTCCCCGTAGAACTGTACATTGTAAAAACTGCCGGGTAGAGGGAATGGGGGTAAAAGTGTATAAAATTATACACATTTATTCGCCGTCAGTTACTTGGTTAGCCTAAACTATTTCCAAATTGTTCCAAACTTGACCAAGTTACATATCACCATTCATTATGGGACTTGTACAGTGACACGGGGGACGATGAAGGACGAACCACCAAAGAGCTCCCCAAAATAAGTGTACGTACAGTTCATTAGGGCGGTTTCAGCTATATCGTCGGCATTATGACCAGTTAATATATGAGACGCCATGTGTAAATTGCTCGCAACATCAAGAGCGCGACGACGAAATACTCCACAGTAAGTACAATTACTCTTGGAGGTGACGGCTTTTTGATTAATCCGATCCATGGACCAATTACCGGGAAAGATTTTGGCGAATTCGACGATATGAACTTCAGAGCCTAATCGAGAGGCAATTTCGTGGGCTGTTTTAATACTTTCATCACGATAACCTTGTATACCTTCATCAACGCAAACTAAACGTATATCAAGGGGAATGGAACAGTCACGAGTGAATTGATACACCATAGAACACAATACCGAGCTATCTTTTCCACCGCTAAGTCCAATAATGATGCGTTCGTTGGCTTGAACACATTTACTTAACGAGGCAAAAACTTGTTGTTCAATACGACGCATAAAACAACCTTTACACAACCGTTCTCCCGTATGTGTTCGAACAATTCGGACTTTTTCAGCATTACAACCTTGACATAATAAGTTCATGATGAAAATTTTAAGTGTGCATACGTAACGTGCTGCGCTACCAAGATTTCCCACAGTAAGGATTAATATGTAGATAGAACGATCAAATCGAGTACATTTTAATATAAAAAGCCAGAACGCACAGATGAGCATATGTATGAATATGGATACGGATAATGGAAGATATTTGTGTGCGTTTAAACGTCTCGCACAATTTCCAATTTGCACCGACTCGTGACTTACCGAATTGACCCGATCACGTGCTGAGAAGCAGGGGGTCGGGATGCCGAGGGCGATTTGTTCGGTTTGCCGGTTGGTTTTTTGGGCAAAAATATTTCAATTTCTCGACGAAATTAAGTTTTATTCTTCTCTAAATACACTAAAACAACGTTCACTATCGTCCGCTAAATAATTAAACTTTCCTATGACCAATTGGTCTCCAAAATGTAATTTAATCCATGAGTTTAACTCACTATCTTCGCTACCTTCACTCGTATTTTCCTCATCCTCTTCATACGCACTACATGGGCTCATCTCGGACTTTTCATCCGTATTTGATTCCGACTGGCGCGAAATGTTTAATAAATCATCCAATCCAACATCTATCTTCTCATCATCTAATTTATCTCTCTCTAATATATCCTTTATCTCCGTCAATATCATCTCATAATCTTCATTGGCTAATTCCTTGAATTCTGGTTCATCGTAAATACTTGTCTCTCGTATTCTGTCAGACCAATCACCGCATAACTGTTCGTCATAACTATTCATTGGATACATTGGTGGTGATGCTAGAGCTCGCGGCATCTCTATAGGTGACGATTCAATTGTAATAGGTGAAATTGCCCCTTTCGTCACTCCTGCTATATCAGGTTCTGTAGTACTTGTTGTATCGGTAAATGTCCCTTTGACAGTACATGTATCACCATATATTGATGATGATGTTGGTGGATCTATTCTTCGTAATTCCTCCTCTTCAATTATCATATCACCATACTCATCATCATCATTAACTTTATCCTTTATCTCATTTCTTATATTTACACCCCCATAAACTGATCCAACAATTGGCCTTGTTAAATCACAAATCATCTTGTGATTGTATAACGTTAAACTATCCTGTTTCATAGTTCCTACTATTCCATCACACATAGCGAATACTTTAATCGTAAACGATTGCTGTGTTGCCAACTGAATATTCCTCCGCTTTATCAATTCTTCAATATTCACTGAAAAGCAAATTTCTCGTCTTTTACCCATTCTCGCTGCACTTATTCGACAAAAATGTACGACTTTCCATGCTGAACTTGTCTCGTAGAATCGTCCCTCCTCTTCCAGTCCAGACAATAAATTACCCTCTTCATCATCCTTAATTCCCATTTCTTCATATTCTATGACCGCCAAAAAGCATACGTAAACTGTACGCTTTCTAAACTGTTCCGGTATATCCCCTTCATTTTCAAATCCTACTTCAGCACAAAACCTTTCCATCCCCAATTCATTATCCCCTTCTTTTAATGGTCCACCTCTGTACGATACTTGGTGATGTTCTACATCCCGTTTCAGTAAAACATTTAATCGTGGAAAATCTTGTCGAGCTTGAGCTTGTAATTTAAACCCAAAAGGAGGATTTTTTTGTAGGGACAACTCAAGCTTCGCAACGTCACAATTAATTAATGTTTCAACACTCGTAATGCCTGCTTTAACAAGCTTTTTAGCCGTAACTTTGCCAATTTGGTTGATCACCATTATTTTATACGCTGAATCGTCCCAACACTCCGATGTGAGACTTCGCTCCAGAAATAATCCATTCCACACAGCTTTCCCGTCTTCCTTACCCAGTGAACAATCGATAAAACACCGCAATAACCTCTGAGCTTGCTGAAATATAATAAACTTTTCCATTAAAAAAATTTTAGATTCAAGCCTAGCCCCATCCCCTCCTTCACTACCTCCCCCAAGAATGTACTGTATCACAAGTGATACCTTATGCGCCATATTTTCAATATTTCCCCCAATCGGAAATCTGATTGTCGCCAAATTGTTAAGTCGCTTGAAGATAACTTTTTCTCCTCCACGAAACTTAATTGTCTCGCTACCGCCTTTCATTAACGTTGTCGTTCCTAACATCGCTGATCCTCGTGAACCAATCGTCATTGCTACCGCTTCGGAAATCCCGTTAACCAAATCCTCCAAACTTGTACTACCTTTAATACTCAACACTTTCTTCATAGTATCAAATTGAACACAGTACCGCGCCATAGCTTCTCCATATTCTGTAATAACTAAACGAGCCTCACCACCCTTATCGTCTATTAATTTATTTGTTTCATCATACTCAATTAATTCTGCTTCTAGCAAAGCTTCCAAACTCCGTTTGAGTAAATCATTTGTATACTCATCTACATTAATCCACTTATCCCGTGTATAATAAACTGGATTAGCCTGCATTCGTACGTATAGAAATGTTCCCTTCAGCCATCTTCCTGCACTGTCCAAATCTCGTATATTTCCCACCCCAATTTCGGCATTAACATGTTCAATAAGATTTTCATGAAGCCGACTCTCCACTATATTTTCTCCTGTAACCATTGCTTCATACTTGGCTACACAATCTCGTCGGGTCATAATAACAGCTATACCAGAAACTTCAAACTGTGGTCTCCCCGCTCTTCCAATCATCTGTATTACGTCAAAATCCGAATATTCACTTAATTTCACACCACTACCACCACCAGCTTCTGAGTTATATGACATTGTGCCTTTTAGAATCACCATATGACAAGGTAAGTTGACCCCCACTGCCAACGTTGACGTACAACAAATAACGTTTATAACTCCATGTAGGAAAGCCTTTTCAATTGCATATCGACTTGCCGCATCCACGCCTGCGTGATGAAATGCTACACCCGTCAAAGCGCAACTGTACAATTCGTCCCCTGTTATACCCTTCAGATCTTCAACATTACCCGCTTTCCAATATTGCTTTTGACATGATCCACATGACCTCCACCATTCTGAAAGTATGCGAGCCGTTTGTTCACAATCCTTGCGTGTACAACAAAATATTAGTATGGGTTTGCCCTGTGAATAACGTGCAATCACTTGTTGAACTTTATCATCTAAACTTTTAATAAACGCAAAGTCATTCATTATACTACCACTCCTGCCGTATCCCAAAACGTGCTTTTCAACCCGAACAGGTCGGTAAGTTTCGTCAAACTGTTCAAGATGAGCCTGATTTCCATCCAAACTATGCCCCAACCAACGGGCAATATCCCATGCATTAGGTATCGTTGCAGATAAAGCCACAATGCGAACTCGCTTTGCCTGGGAATTCCGAAGAACTTCACTCTTCATTCGCGCAACAATTACTTCCAAGGTTGGCCCACGCTCATCCCTTAGCATGTGAATTTCATCAATCATAAACAACCGTACTAAACTCATTAATCGAGAATGATCTTTCCATTTGCGCGTAATACTGTCCCATTTTTCCGGTGTTGTTACAATTATTGTTGCACGTTGAACTAAGCGAATTTGACTTATGTCCGTATCTCCCGTCAATTCAACACATTTAATATCATTATTTCCCGCAAATTTACGTTGCCAGTCTCGACATCTTTCGGCACATAATGCTTTCGTAGATCCTACATAAACCATCTTATATTCACCCGGCGCATTGTCCCGTATTGTTTTACACATAGCTAATTCGAATACCCCCGTTTTACCACTACCCGTTGGTGCTGCTACCACTAAATTTTCCTCACTATTAAAAGCAACGTTAAAACATCTCGATTGTACTGCATTGAACTCCTTAAAGTTGAACAAATGTCTTAATTCTTCCGGAAGACTTGACACTGGTACTAGCCCTGAATTGGGCTGAATTCCATATTGATCATTTTCGACAAATTTTTCACTATCGAGTGTGATCGGTTTATTATTATTTGAAAACGTTAAATGGGATCCTTGTCTTGGATCAATTAACCTAGTCTCCCCATGATAAATACTTTGGTTACCCAATGATAAATCTGTGCGCTTGCCTAAGCGTTCATGCATGCTATCGACTAAATCAAACATTGAGCTATCATTGGCTTTGCGCTTTTGACCATGCATTATAAGTTCATTTAAGCTTTGGACATCGCCTGAACTGGTTTGTGATACGGTTAATTTTCTGCCTTTATCCGTCGTATTGCACCATCCACCTCTACCGCGACTACGGCCACGGCCACGGCCACGACCATAACCACGACCATTATACACACGCCTATTCATCTGATACCCTTTACAATTGAAATTTATGCAAAATGTAAAAGCGACTGATGCACAAATCAACTACCACTCCAATTGTAAAATGTTCCATACACCATAAGTTAACCAGAAATTCAACCATAAACTGCAAGAGTGTACTCCCATAACATGACAAGAATATAAATCAAAAATAAAATCCATCACCATAACCACATTAACCCTTGATTCGTGCGTTGTCACTTCGCTTCCTATATTACTAATCAACATTCACGTGCCTTGATATTTTGATTGGAGAAGTGAGCTTTAAGGGAATTGGGGGAATTTTTAAAGGGTGTAACGTTGTCCACAGGTGTCAGTTTGATAAAAGACTACGTAAATATTACCAAAAAAGTGAATGTTAAATATATATATAAATACTCATTATTTGGTAGTTGGACCTCGAACTCGTTTATGTTCCGCAGTAGTGTTTCCGCTATTCACGGAAGAATTCCCCGCAGATGAAGTTTGTCCGGATGTAGTTGAAGAGTTATAAGGATTAGATAGTATCTGTTGGGAACCTTGATCAGTTATAATATCATCATAACCTCTTTTAACACCGGAAGGAACAAATTGCCGAGCATTAATATTCATAGATCTTGGACCTGTAGGGGTGGACAAATTTGAACCACCATTGCCCTTATTTTCACAAATATCCTGGCCCAAAGACCTTGAAGCACCTTGTGACATAGCTCTAGTTTGAATAGAAAAGTTGCCACTACCACCAGCACTACCCCTCCCGCCTCTACCTCTGCCACGATTACTATGGCCTCCCCCCCCTCCCCCTCCTTTAACACCAAAATCCGAACCAACACCTCCACTCTCCACATTAGCCACTTTCTGACTCTGGCCAAATATCTGCAACTGATTCACCTTCCCTATACCAGACCCGCTACTTCCTTCTGGATCGGCACCTGCTATCCCACCTTTTGATGCGGGTTGCTCCTTTTCTTTTTCCTTCTCAACAACGGTTTTTCTCAACCTGCCACCCTTGTCGTCAGGGGTAATTCCACCTTCCACAGAGCTTCTAGAATCTGGTGCAACCGTTGTTGAACCAATTCGATTGATTGATCTGGGGATATTTCCTCCCGATTTAACTATCAGACCTGCTCCTTTGACATTTCCTAGATTAATAGGACCTTTTTCACCGCTTTTCTTAACCTCTTCCACATTTTTATTTTCATCAGAACCTCCACTTCCCCCTCCACCTCCTTTCCCTATACCTGACGCTGTAGTACCCTTTTCCTGTCCAATCTTTCCTTTATTCATTGCTTCTGAATTTGTTCCAGCTACCACATTCTCATTTGTTGGCAATACCTCGGAGTTATTTATAGTGTTACTCCTCTGCGATATTG